>JAIPRL010008069.1:5971-21384 GCA_025469235.1 Pemphigus obesinymphae | reverse complement strand
AAATAACATTTTTGTTTTTCATTATATTTAAAAAAGTAATATTAGCATTAATAAAATATTTACTAATTACTAGAATGCTTAATGCTTAGGTAACATAATAATTAATAACTAATAAATTATAGTAAATCAATAATGTGTAATAAATATAATGTTAATATTTAAATAAAAAACTGAAAAATTAACTTATTAACAAGGCAAAATATATTTTATTTATTGTGTCCAATCTAACATTTGCATTCTTCTGGGAGATCTTTTTGAAAATTTTAACAAAATATCTTTCCCTATATTGTTATAGTTTAACTGATCTTTATTTATGTTAGTTAACGCCAAGCTTAACTCTTATGCTACTTTAGATTTATATAGATATTAATTTGATAATTTATACACATTTAATAGTTCAATAAATTAGAACTTGAATATTAGAATTTGATTTAAATATTAGAACGGCTATCTATGACTATATATACGTAGATAATACAATATCTTTTGCTTATCACATATTATCGTGGTTAACCTAATGCAACTTGGTTACTGAATTTAACAAACACAAGTTTTGGTTATTGATAAGATAATAAAAACCATAATTAGGTTTATCGTGAAAACATGCGTCAAGTACGTTAATAATAAATAAGCCACAGATACCTTATATACTATAATTATAAAGCTACTATTGTTAAAATTAGATCATATAAAATTGCTATAAAAAAAAAGGCCCATGGGAGGGGCCATGGCCCCTCTGCCCCCCCCCTGGCTACGCCGCTGACCGACAGCCTTACCTGAGAAGGGTTAGATGCCTTCCAAGGCAGGACATTTTTGAAAACATGCAACAATTTTCTACTTCTGGACCGGGGATCGAGCTGCCGACTTTTTGACGGGAATCGTACGCCTTAAACCACTGCAACATCTCATATTGATAGATATACTTACTGAAAATTTTACTTGCATATAAGTACTTCAATGTTTCAAATATACAACGTATACTTACATATTTTTTGCATTCACGTGCAGTAAATATTTAATACTACAGTTATTTTCTATTATTATCAAAAGCGCAAATAGGAGGATTTTGGGGCTTAGTTTCCCCCCAAAAAATAAAATATATTCATAGTCCTCAAAAATAAAATTATTTTCTTAATATATTGTAAAATATTATATTAATATTATATCTTATTGATATTATAAAATAAATGAGTTTCAAAATATTATTGTCTTATGATGATTGATTTTTGTTTTACGTCTTTTGAGAAAGTAATTCAACGAAAAAGTTGATGACTTTTTTTATGCCAATTTACGATTTTAGACAATATTATGAATAATTTTCTCCCAAGATTTTAAGCTTAACCCCTTAATACGCCTATGTCTTCCCGAAAAGTATTCTACTCCTTTTAACGTACATTTTTTTATACGAATAAATATATTCATAACATATCCCCCCTCCGAATTCCTTCCCCACCTACTTCTTTTACATAATTATATAAAAAATATACACGCGTTATATTTTTTATACGAATAAAAATATTTATGACATACCTCTCCCCCCACCTCTTCATCCTGAAATGTTTTTCGGTTACGATCTTGTCATGATATAATATGTATCCTTTCGGGAAGTTCCTGATCAGGTATCAATTAGGTACCAAACGGGAGTCTCGAACGGTTTAATTCCTTCCCGACAGGAAGTTCCTGATAAGTATATCAGTTGGGTACAAGACGGGAAGTCCCGAAAGGGTCTAATTCCTTCCCGACAGGAAGTTCCGGCTAGGCATATTAATTGGGAACTAAACAGTATCCGTGCTGTTAGTGTATATGGGTAACCTATACACTAGCCCCTAAAATATTCTGATTTGCGTACTACGCGTTTAATCTATTTTTTCTCTGAAAGGCCTTTTTTATTGTTAACATTAAAATAGATAAAAATTTGAAATTGACTAATTTTATTAACACAGTTGCTAGTTTCGTACTACACATTTAACTTTACGTACTACACACAATTTTAGGGGCTGCTATTATACACATATTCGGAACGGACGTCTCGGTCGGACGAATGTTCGACGATTTAAAATTCAATGTAAAAAAAAAAATATGGTGACCTCGCGGATCGGTCATCGGTCGGACTCATAGTCTCGGGGGGTTTTTTTTTTTTTCATAAATTAGATTATTGAAGTATTTTCGACTGATATCGAGACGAGAATAGATTAAATTTAAATTATACCCGTGTATATTGCATGGGATGTCGCATGGTATAATTTTCGCAACGTACTTGAGTCGCATTAATAGTGCCGATACGTTTGACGTAAAACAAATCGTAAATTTATTTTCGAGTGGTTCATTGTTAGAACAAAGTTTCACGGTGACTACGTAAATGATATATATAATAAAATTATGATTGCCGGCGTTATGTTTATCCACCACGGGCAGATTGAACAGACGATTGGAGCGACGAAATTTTAGAACGGGAAAATTCTACATAAAAAAAAAAAAAATTATATTTAAAAATATTAACTTAGTTACGTGACAGTTGTAATTAATTATGATTATGAACACGTTGAGTACTTCGGTCGATAACGGCGGAGTTGATTGGCGGTGTCCACGGTCGAAAATAAAATATCGTTATGAACAAAGATGATATACTCACATAATGTAGTATTAATAAATATAAAAAAATATAAATAATATTATGTGTATTGATGAATAATATAATGCCATATTCTGTATGTATACGTAATATATAGGAAGTGGCTATTGACTTTGACTTTGCTTTGTGGGGGGGGGGGGTACTCTGTCTCAAGCTTGTGCTTCTTCCAGAGGGTCGGATGTTTAAGAAGTTGTGAGGTGGTGAGGGGGTGAATTTAAGGTTTTTGAATTTTAGAAATTAAGAGGACGGTTTCTTTTGTGGCCGTTGAGTAGGCCGGAGCGGGTTGAGATTGACTTGATGTGTGGGAAGGGGGACGAAGTGATCGACTGTTGGAGTTTGGTGGAGGTGGCATTTGTAAATTCGAGAATCGACGGGATGTTGGTGGATTTCCTAATGGAGTAGTTGCTAACATAGAATGGGAGGTCGATGATTTGGCGGAGTGTTTTATTTTGGACGGCTTCAATGTGGGACCAGTTGGTATTCGAAATATTGGAAGCCCATGCGGGGGAGGTGTATGTTAGGATGGGGCGCAGGTAGGCTTTGAAGATGTAAAGTTTAGTTCTGACGGAGAGAGGGCTTTTCTTGTTTAGCATGGGAAAGAGGAGGTGGCCTGTTGCTTTTGTTTTATTTACGACGGACTTGGTGTGGGCTGAGAAATTTAGGTTCATATCAATGATAACTCCCAGGTATCTAATCGAGTAGGACCAGCTAACCGGAGTGCTGAGGATTTTGGGTTTAGGAGTGTTAAGGATGCTTTTGTTAGAAAAGAAGATGGCTGAAGTTTTTGAAGGGTTAATAGAAATTCTCCACTGTTTAAACCAGGGTTGGATAAGATTTATTTGTTTTTGGAGATGAGAAGCTACCATGGAGTGGTCTTTGCTGGTGGCGTAGAGAAGGGTGTCGTCGGCAAAGAGTGCGACTTTAGCTTTGGGGTGGACAGAGAGGTCGTTTACGTACAGTGAGCACAGATGGGGGGAAAGGCAAGAGACTTGGGGGACCCCCGCAAAATGTGGGTTAGATTAGGTTAGCTATTTCAGCATCCAACGCATACCCATTTATGTGTCCTATACTCTGATTGGTCGTAATATATTAATAAGCGTATTTTGATTATGTTTCGCGATAATATGCCGATTTTACATTTGACTTGACTTGCTTTGTGGGGGGGGGGGTACTCTGTCTCAAGCTTGTGCTTCTACCAGAGGGTTGGATGAATCAGGAGTTGTGTGGTAGTGAGGGGGTGAATTTTTGGTTTTAGATTATTTGGAAGTTGAGAGGATGGTTTCTTTTGAGGCCGTTGAGGAGGCCAGGGAGGGTTGCGATAGACGCGATGTGTAGAAAGGGGGACGAAGTAATCAACTGTTTGAGTTCGGTGGCGGTGGAATTGGTGTAGTCGAGAATGGACGGGATGTTGGTGGATTTCCGGATGGTGTGGTTGCTAACGTAGAATGGGAGGTCGGTGATTTGGAGAAGAGTATTGTTTTGAACGGCTTCTATGCGGGACCAGTTGGATTTTGAAATTTTGGAGGCCCATGTGGGGGAGGCGTATAGTTAGGATGGGGCGGATGTAGGCTTTGAAGATGTAAAATTTAGTTCTGACGGAGAGAGGGCATTTTCTGTTTATCATGGGAAAGAGGAGGTGGCTTGCTGCTTTAGTTTTGTTGACGACGAATTTGGTGTGGGCTGAGAAATTTAATTTTTACATTTACACTCACTACACTACATTATTATTCGCCTGGAGATTATGCATTTTACCGGTTAGTTTGCTTTAGCTGTATACAACTTGCCATGCGTGTCCATCATCGTATATTGATAATTTTCGAGTATACTCAACGGTAATAAAGTTATAAATAATTGCGATATAGGTATATTTTATTTTTTCAGTTCCGTACTGACCTTATCTCATGTATCGGCTACAAGAAACTGAACATTTTCAATTAACGGCGAACCGGGTTTTATATACCTATCTGTGATAAATACATTGTTTTATGTCATCATATGTATAGATAAACGTTTAATATTGAATTCACGACCACATTATACTTGTTTCAATAGGAGAAGAAGGTAGGTAATAGACAATGCCGGGAAAATTAATGTCAGAGAAGAATGTTTTTCCCGTGGACAATTTTATGCGGCATGCTACAGAGTCAGCACACCGTCAATTTTAATTATTTTGGCACCAGGAGGAAGAACGTCAAATGTAGTTTATAGGGAAGTTTTGAATTAATTTTTTAGAATAAATCGTTGATTTTGTGAATTCTACTCGCAAGTTTTTGATATTTTTTATCATGTTTATAATATTTATTTATTTATTTTTTTTTTGTAGGTAATTAATATTATTTTTAATTTAGTGTTGTTATGTTTTAAGAAATTCAAAAGAAATAAAATAAAATAAAAAAGAAATACCTAATAAAAATATATAATACTATAGGACTACTGGCATACGCCGATGATCTGGTACTGGAAACAGAATCACAAGAACAATTTCAGTCACTATTCAGCCGACTAGAAAAGTCATCAGCAAAAATAGGTTTACGAGTCAACGAGGAGAAAACCAAATATATGTTTGTTAGAAGGCAGAACAACGCGAGATTAAGCCTCTCCTTAAGAATAGATTAGTACAATTTCGATAGAGTAGATCCGTTCAAGTATCTGGGGACGATTCGAATAGAAAATAATCAAACAACAAAAGAGATAGAAGCGAGAATTCAGGCTGGAAACAAATATCTTTTCGGTCTAGCGAAGCTGTTAGGAGCTCGATTTTTGTCAAGACAATTAAAAAAAAAATTATATACTACCTTGATAAGACCGATTGTAACATATGGCAATTCGAAAAACCGACGAGAAAAGACTCCTAGTTTTTGAAAGAAAAATTCTGAGAAGAATTTTCGGGCCTGTGAAGGACAGTGTAACTAATGACAGGAGGATAAGGAAAAACGAGGAATTATAGACTCATTATACCAAAAACCGAACATTGTGGTAGCAATTATAATTAGGATATTTATATTAAATAAAGTAACCCTTATAATGTACTTATATACATTTTTGGTAAACATTTCAAGTTTATAAATCTATTGTTTCCCCAAAATTCGAATACATTTCACATTAAATGAATACGTACTTTTGAAAAAATCAAATGACTATTAAAAATAATTGTTGTATCAACCGATTTTTACATTCTTTTTTTTTTGTACGTAGCTAGAATGACGTAATTTTAATTCTGTATACAATTTTCAGGTCTTAAAATCTAAAATTAAGGCTTATGAAATAAATGTTTTAAATTTACATATTGCTATAAATAACCAATAAAATGGGTAAATATGTATATTTCTAATAGTATTTTACGTATATACCTACGTTTGTGGTGAAAATTTCAAGTTTCCAGCATCAATATTTTCAGAGTTTGAATAATCCACAATCATGTTTACCGATTTTATACTAGTTTTTTAATAGTTTTTTCATACGCGTTTATCGAAAAAACTAAAAAAAAAAAAAATTTTAAATTACCTGTTTAAACTACCAACTAGATGGAATTTGCTACCAGAAAATAGTACTACATGTAATGATGAAAAAAAAAAAAAAACACATCATCGTAAAACCAATACATTTCTCGCTTCGCTCAGAATCTAAAACATAAATTAATAAAGATAATTGCTATGATATGTAATTTGTGTTTTTTAAATTTAATTTCTATTTAGTGAAAAAAAAGATTTTAATACTGAATTAATTAATACCAAAAAAAGTACGTCAGTACTATTCATGTAAAGTTGTATAATTAGTTATTTGATGTAGATATTAATTAATATTAAAGTATAATGTAACTGTATAAGGTTTACAAAAATAGTAAAGTTATAATGCGGAACGTATAATAATTACCATATGCCATGTCTCTTGTTTC
Organism: Pemphigus obesinymphae; assembly: GCA_025469235.1. Classification (NCBI taxonomy): domain Eukaryota; kingdom Metazoa; phylum Arthropoda; class Insecta; order Hemiptera; family Aphididae; genus Pemphigus; species Pemphigus obesinymphae. Next base: position 14,857 of record JAIPRL010008069.1, on the reverse strand, counting down.
TGAGTAATCAAACGTTGAGAATCGCGTGCCGAGTTAATTTTCCGACTAAATTAGTTAATGATTTTCATAATTAAAACGCAGGACATTATATTTGACATTTTTAACTGTCGAAAAAATATAAGTTATAATGTGTAAATAAATTATCAAACATGTGTTGTATATTTTAGCCCTCAAACGAAATAAGAGAGTAATTTTGGATTTTAAATTTCGTTTTCTAAATATAACCCAATTTTATTGTCAATCAATAATATATACATATATATATATATATGTATATGTATATTATAATACGTCAATAATTTAATTTTAATAAAAATTCCTATTTTCACCTAACCTTACCTATAATATCTTCTGTATCCAGTTTATAATTATATTTTTTTAACATTTCTGATTTTACATAATTATTTTTCTAAATAGATTAAATTTCGACGGATGGTTTAAACACTATTTATTCATTTCCAACTTCTATTTTCAATTTAAGGAATTTAAATAAGTTCTCAAGCTTGAAATCAAAAAAAATGTATCAATATGTTAATGTCATTTAGTCATCATAATACTGAAAATAGATTATTGATAGGTAAAACACTAAACACCATAAAAAACAATAAGTACAATAACTTATAATAGTTTATTACATTACAGCTGTCATATGAAACAATTTCACAAAAGTTCATTTTAACTTATTTTTAAATATTCTTTTCAAATTATAACAATCTTAAGTATTTAGCCTCGAAATATTTATGCAAAATTAATCATAGCATTCTTTAACCGGTCATTTAAAATGAGTAATTCGAATTACCTTAGTTGTTTTTCTTTACGAGCACTTGCGCAGTATTAAAAACAATAAAACACTTTAAAAAATCGATTTTCCTTTTCAAATGCGATTATTTATTTTTGTTTTCAAATATACAATAGTTTTTATAGTAATAATTATTTTACATTCACTTGTGTTGATCTAATCTCTGTGTCATTTTATTCCATGAAAAATGGACATACATAAATCGAATTATTGTACATAGTCAAAATATTTATTATTGAGAGGTATTATCATAGATGGATACAATATTAATGTCATAATTTATCATTAAAATATCAATGCATATTACCTATAAATTCCCATATTTGTCATATTAAAAATAATTTTATTGTATATTCAAAACAAAATTAAACAAATGACGGTTAATTGTTCATTTACAAAAAATAGATTATAGTACATGGTTACAATCAATGGCATGATTAAAAAACCAAGATAAATGTGATAAATACAACTTATAAACTACAATATTTTCAATAGTTACATATGAAAAATTTCTAATGCAACGTAAAAATTAGATAATGTTAAAATCAAAGTTTACATTATATCATAATAATGTATAAAGATCTGAATATAAAAATAATATAGTTATTTAATAACTTTTAAAATATTTAATGACATTATGTTATAAACATAGTGAAATCTGTATTTCATACCGATAGCATTGATGTGTCTATCAATATTTCCAAATATAATGCACCGTTAGATATCGTTGAAATAGTCATAGGTATAAAAACAAGTATTACGTGAGCATCTAGGGGAAAGTCTGAAATGTGCTGAAAAAGTGATTGGTGGGTTTAACCGTTCTGACATTAGCAAATTTAATCTGTAATTTAAACTAGGAGTCGATTTTTTTCAAGACTGGTTACCAAAAAAAAAAAAAAAAAAGTCATTCATTATTTTAAGGGGGTATCTGACTTATGTTGACATAATTGAGGAGCGAGTCAACACCGTTTGTGCGAAAATTTGATGAGAAAGAGGAGGGAAATCTAAAAAGGCCGAATACGTGCCGACGTCATACTTGAAAACGAACGATGATGGATTATCGGTAGAAATGATGAAATATCGCTGGCCTGGAATGAAAGGGATCTATGGTGGTGGTTTGTGAATCTCAGTTGATATAATCAAACAGCAATATTGCCGTGTACGAATAATCAATAGGTTCCGTACCTAATTACATATACAGATCGCGTTTTATCCGGAAACGTTAATTTAGATACACAAAGTCGGCGTTTAAGCGTCATAAGGTGGTGGTCGATTTTCGTTCTGGGCCGGGAAACGCGCGGCCGTTACGTTTTGCACGCGGTTTGGGATCCGTTTTCCGCGTTCTGGACGTTTTTCGCACACTGATGGAATACGACGGCGTCGTGCACGGTCGGGAACAGCCGCACGGACTTCAGACCGTGGTTGCGCATGTACTCCAGCGAATTGTCCGGCACGGCGACCAGATACACTTCGTGCCTATCGGCCGTAAGAGATGCGATCAGCTCGCACAGCAATTTGGCGCCGGACGCGTCCGTGTACTGAAGGGCGGCCATGTCGAGGATCAGGCACGGCGGATCGGCGCCGTATGTGGTGGCGTCCTTACCGTCGCCGATCACGGTCACGGAAGTCACGGGCATCGGGGCACCATCGGCGGTGGACGTCACCGCCTCGATCAGTTTCCTCTTGAACGTGTACCGGTTGATCACGTTCAGGCTACCGGTGTACCGGAGTACCTTGGCGCCAGGGATCTCCACGGCGTTACCGTACGTGTCCAGCCGCATGTACAGGTCGGTGTTGGGCAACAGGCCGAGAACGTGCACGTCGTTCAGGACGCCCTTGACGAACACGAACAGCAGCGATATCATCACGCCGGCCAGTAACCCGGCGTCGATGTCCAACACGATGACGGTCGCGTACGTCGACATCCACACGGCCGCGTCCGACTTGGAGTTCCTCCATATGTCGGGAAATTGCGTCACCTGCAACAGGATGCCCCGGAGGGCCACCACGATTATGCTGGACAGCACGCACCGGGGCAGCGGTTCGAAGACGACGCCCACCCACAGCAAGACGACCACTATGATGGCCGCGGAAACGATGCTGGCCATCTGGGTCTTGCCGCCGACGGACTCCTGCGAAGCGCTACGGGACGGCGAGGCGCCGCACGGCACACACGAGAAGAACGATCCGACGACGTTTCCGAGGCCTTGAGCGAGCAATTCCTGGTTGGTGTCCAACGGATATTTTAGTTTTTCCGACACCAGTAACGCCAACGACATGGTGATGGAGTACCCGACCAAAGCGATCACGCACGCGTCCACGAACACTTCGGGAATCAGTTTTAGAGGCGGCACGTCGAAGCCAGGCAATCCCGATTTGATCTCTCCCATCTGAAATGCATTTTAGTTAGGTACATGAATCGTACGTATATAACACATTATTATTGTTTAGCGTCATGAATGAAATACAATCGATCTGCCATCAAAATCCGATGGGAAGTTGAAAGTGATTCACACTCGGTAATAATTAATTTTCTCCAAAATGAGAATTTTCTGTACAGACTTTCGAGGAACAATTATTTAGAAAGATTTTAGAAGGTTAATTAGAAAACAAACAGGAATCCTTTACATTATGTATATAAGTGTAGTTTAGTTTTGTAACGCATATTGTCTTTACTTATATGTTCTTACACGTGGTTCGTCTTGTTGACGTCAGAGTCATCACGAGGGGGGGGGTTTATCTACACCTCGGAAAGCAGTCGGAAAATTTAATTTCAGTTGGCAAAATTAAGCTCAGTTAAAAAGTCGATGATTTATTTTATGTTTTGAAGAGACGTACTATATTATAGTTTTTTAATTCCCCCCCCCCTAAAATCTTTCTTCGGGACAGCCCTGGTTGACATCTGCAAGAAATTTCTTAGAAAAGTCAATGGATTGCAGATTTTTTGTATAAAAATGATGAGATCTAGCATACCATCTTATAAAACGATACACGATGTGTTTTTCTAAAAGAATGGTATAACTGATACAAAATTCATGTCACTGTTGTTTTTTCGTCTTCCATAATTGGAATTTGTGCAACACTCCGCTATTATGTGATAAATAACGTTTATTAAGATGAAGTTTTTTCGAGACAAGCAGTCGATAATTGAGGCAAAGTTTCTGAGAACATCCAAATAGACATCACTGATAACAGTGATAAGTAATAATGATCGGACTGGGATATTAAGAATTACCTAAAAACAGTTAAAAATTGTCAATGTTTGAATGAAACGATTCGATGAAACCGGTAAATTATATGACGTGATAAAGGATATTTCTGGGAATTGTATTCGAAAAAACATTAAAGAACATCTCTTCAGTATCATTAAGTTATAAAAGCCGATAAACTTCATGAATTGTTGAATAATAAAACACCTTATAATTTTAACTTAAGGAATCATCAATATTACAGATAATTTAACCATTAATATGTTGAATATTAAATTTAAATAATGTTGCATTCAAATAATTCAAAATAAAGTCGGATGGGAAATTAGAGGAGAATGTTGGTCAATCTTATTTTCGGTCTTCATCATAATGTATAATAATTATTTTAGAATGGAGACCAATGATAAATAATTGCATTCGATAAAGACGATTGTAAGCTGTTTTTTTGGTGGAAGAGGGAATAAAAAAATTACATTTCTAAAGTATAATTTATTGAATTTGGTATTAATAAAAATTATTTTGAAATGTACTTTAATTATAATATATTAGTTATGATACCACGTATTTTCAATTCGATTTCCCTTTACATACATGATGACAAAAGAACTAATTTGCTATCGATAACACACACACTCCGAAACTTCATTTAGACTCATTTTGGTTTAGAAGTTGCTTACCGGAAAAAAATAAACATCATTGTACAATCAATAACCTCTTTACTCCGTTCAGAGTCTAAAAGGCGACAATTTTTTTCATTTTACCTCATATTTAACAGTAATAAAATATAATAATTTTGTATTCACCTGAACCATGTTGTTGTCTTCGGCGATAGTGGTTATTTGGAAAAGTACCGTGCTGAAAATGGTCACCAACAGTTCGATCGGTAACGGCATGCACAACTTCTTGTTTATCTTGTCCTTGAAGAATACATTATATATCAGTAATACGACGATCGTGGTCAGGGAAACGGCGGCGGTAACCCAATTGATCGTGTCCAGATTCACCGCCAAATCGTAGAACGTCAACGGCACTGCCATTATGCCACGTCGGGCGACGGTTTTTGCGCCCAGCAACTCCTTCAGTTGACTGGTGACGACGATGATGGCTACGGCCGACGTGAAACCGCTCACCAGCGTCTCGGACAGTATGGTGCACAGCATTCCCAGCCGGAACACGCACATGAGAAGCTGAACGAGACCGGCCACCAGCGTGACCACGGTGGCCACCTGGATGGCGCTGTAGCCGGTCGGGTCCACGTCCGTGTCGGTCGCGTACGTGGCGACCACTTTGCCGGTCATCATGCACACGATGGACAGGACGCCCAGCGATATGTGACGGGACGTGCCCAACAGACTGTACACCAACACCGGGAACACCGCCATGTATAGGCCGACGGTGGGCTCGACGTTGGCCAGAATGGAGTAGGCCATGCCCTGTGGCAAGTTCAATACGGCCACCGTGATGCCGGCTATCGCGTCCTCGACGAAGTCTTCGGACCATCGGTAGTTGAGGAACAGCCAGTCGATGGACGGAACAGTACTCTGCACGTAATCCGTCCATTTTCGTTTCCGTTTCCATTTCTTTTTCGGTTGTTCCGGTATCATCGTGTTGTTTTCGGCCAGCGTGTCCACCTGATACACGTGTCGCCGAGTGTTAATTTCCGGTTCGCAGTCATTCGTCTCAGTCCTGGCATCTGTAACACAGATAACCACAGTTATCCTATCACGTCACAATTTTAATTTCCGGGCGATTAATTTTTAATACACTACGGGGTTTTTTTTAACTAATAAATTCATATATGTACATATATATTTTTAGAAGTATGCTATAATTAAATATGTTTTATGAAATAAGTATATACATTTAATAGGTCTGAAAAATGTATTATATTATAGTAATTCATACAGACGTGGTTTTTTCGATTTCTAAAGCATATTTTATTTTTTTTTTTTATAAAAATGCAATTTATAATATGTGACTATACTTGTTCATATAAGTGATAGAATATACAAAAATTACGAAATACTAATTCATTTTGATAAATGGTATAGATTATAAGTAAATAATTTATATTTTATAGTATTTTATTACCTGTAATTATGTCGTTGACAATCATCGGTTTCGGTTAAAGTTAGATTTTACAATCCGAATATTATTTATTAACAATATGAATGAATATAGAAACGAGGTAGCGCAATAACCTTTCTGAACATGTTTCCGATTGTCTGCTAAGTGATATACTACGATCGAAGCAAACTAGGTTGATTAAAATATTATTGAATTACGCCTGAATAACATGTTAAGTGCTCATATCAAATTGCATAATATTGAATCACGCTTTAGTGCCTTACACTTGTTGTGTTCTTATCACAGCAGTGTATCGTTAAAAAATATTACAGGCAAAGCTGAGGACCGACAAATACCGATATTAGAACAGAAATCTTTTGAAAATCTTCAAGCCGAAAATTGAAGTAAGTACGCTGACGGTAGTCAAATTCGGTTTTTATGTGTTGAGATCATTAAGTAAAAATTAATTATGAATTTGTTCATACTTTTTATATATACATACAATAAATAACAACTAACTGTTATGTACGGTAAATATTATCAATTTGTTATATGTTCAATAATCCACTTCGACCTTTTAACTGCCATCGTTTTTTATCAGACTTGTTTAATATACTCGTATATCTTAAAAAGTTATGTATGTTATATGCCTATATTATAATAATGTTACATGAAAAACTTATTGAAAATAGATTTTAGGTCACAATAAAAATTTAACTGAAAGATTCATCTGTGCTCTTCAGTGGGACACAAGTTGAGCCAGCAATTTCACATGTTTTTGTTCTCTACATATTTCTATCTAAAACCATCTCTTAATTTACTCTATATGTCCTAAATATTCTTATATAATCTCTAAATTTTTTTTCTGTATATATATATTATATCTATTTAACCATTTTGTTCTCCTCCCATCAAGAAATAGTATATTGTACATAGGTATGTTTTCTAAGGGGTTTTATATAGTAAAATTTAAGAAAAATTAAAGTAATAATATAATTACTACTCAATATTTTCATTATTAAAATAATAAATATATATAAATATATATTATAAATAAATATATAAATAATAATAAAAAATACATATACAGAGAGATATTTTTTTTTTTTATCACAAATAAAGCTATATTTCAAAAAGTGCAAATAATTTTTGTAAAACATTTTTATAAAGTTATTTATACCCTTAATTCTATACTTTAAATAACTTTAAAATTTTACCTCCCACCCATATTTATTAAAACTATACCAACTATCAATTTTAAAATTGAAACTCTTTTATTTAAATTATAAACTTCTAAAGAACATATATTTATGAGGATTTACACGATTTGATTTTTTAAACCCAATAAATATTTCCCGAGTAATACCTAATAAATATTTAAATTTATGACACGGAATTGAAAGTATTGTGATAGCACGTAATAAATGTTAAAAATGACGTACTAAAATAACGTATATCGGCAATCTGTCATTCTCTTAAATTAGAATAATTATTACCCGGAAAATATTCATCGGAAAAAATCAAAAAATTAAATTCTCGTAAAAATAATATAATATTTGCTAATAATTTATGATTAATTAAGATTTTTATACGACAGTATATTTACTTAAATTTAAATAAATTTAAATAGTTATCAAAACTTACTCATGTTGTTCAAGTGCTAATATAATAATTTTGTGTCAATTGGATCGGTTTGAAAAAAATTTGTAAAACTAGTTTAGGTTAAATACACGCACAAATTGTAGGCTTTGGGTACCTATTAATTATTATTAGACTGCTATGAAGTCTGTTAAAGCAGATACAGCACAGGACTTATCAGAATATCGTAAAAACGAGAATAAGATTTTTCATCACAACAGAATATTATTCTCATATAAAATGACTGAAGTATTTTTATCTAATATTGGCAAGTATAGATTATATGTTATGTTGCTACATTTCGTTGCGTACTTCAGTCGTAATAACAGTACCAATAAAACGATTTGACATAAAACAAATCATTATTTTATTTTCGAGTGGTTTATTATTAAGAACAAAATTTTATGGTGACTACGTAAATTATATTATTAGATATATGATTACCAGCGTCAGGCTTACCTACAGGGAGAGCAAACAGGTGATTGGAGTGGTGAGTAAGTTTTAGGGGAGATAAATTTGCCGCTTATTAAAAAATGAAAAAAAAAACTAAGAAATAAAAACACAGGTACATAATAATTTCAATTATTAAGATATTTTAAATTTTAAATTTCTATAAAAACCCATTTTAATACATTCGCGTAAATATGTTGTTTAAATAGAAAACAATATAAAGTGGTAGAGACGCGGGAACAAGTATTAAATTACTTTTAAATTGTTATATTTTTATATTTCTAAAAATGTCTTGAAATTTGCCTTAACACAACTCCTTAAAAAACGAGTGTATATCGTACTTTTCTATATACGTATTAACCTCCCGAGAACCCATGCCGACCAGTGGCGTGTCATACATGTGTGCGATGTGTGCAAATGTCACGGGCCCTTGGTTAGAGGAGCCCATTATTACTCAACGTCCCAGAAAAAAAATTCAATTATATAAGAAAAAGTAAAAAGATTGTTCACAATTTCACATAGTTCTCCTTTTCTCAATCTGATATTAATACATCATTGTCATAAATATTGTACGAGTAAAACGATTTAAAATTAAACGAGTAAAACGATTTTACGATGAAATCCTCCAAGATTATTGTTTTACTTCAGCAGAAGAACATTTTAAAATCAATATATTTTATTTAATATTGGATAATGCAATAATACAATTAAAAGAACGTTTTA
>JAIPRL010008068.1:0-21391 GCA_025469235.1 Pemphigus obesinymphae | reverse complement strand
AAGACTACTCATAAATTTTTGACAAGTTTTATGCCGGCTGTCGACCTGACGCAACCTCAATTAGTCGACTTCTACGACAGGCATGAGGAAACCGTGGAGGTATTCTTAGCCCCCTCCACAGGGCAAAATAATCCACAGACGAATAATTGTTAACAGAAAAAAAAATAAACATCATTGTAAAACCACTAGCTCCCTCGCTCCGCCGAAAATCTAAAATTATAGTAGATTTAAGGTTTGTGGAATTACATATTTTTTAAATTTATAAACGGTAATTATGTCGAGGAGAACCATTACTCGAAAAGGCCACGGAAAACCGGTGTCACCAAAAAAATAAAAATAAATTCAAACCACAATAATTATCCGTGAACGCACTCGACACACAAGGCCTATAAATTTTAATTTCATATTATTATTATTATTATTATTATTATTGTTACATTATGCGATATAGTCAACCAATATTAATATAGGTATGTTCGTAAACTCTCGATTTGAATAGTTGCTAGGCAATTGGCCTATATGATCGTCGTCATTACCACTATTTATTATAATATACCTAGTCACACATTACATACACACGCGCCCATAATATTCGGAAAAAAGATACCATTATCACTGTACGTATCTATATGACGACAATATTATGATTATGAACCCGTTCAATATAGTGTTTTGTATGTTGACTATTTGCAGCGCCGTCCCAACGTAAGTATATTATAATATTATGCAGTATATGTACACAAGTTCGATCTCCCCCGGGTTTTTCCATCAAAATCGCGTCCACGATAAAATTCGGGCGAGGGTCGCCAAAAATGTTAAATACAGTCAGCACTCGACGGCATGATAATTTTTGAAGGTAGACATCATTATAATATTATTATTAAATTAAATATTATTATTAACTTTTTATCTAAACTATACGTATATTATACACAATATATACCAACTCATATGTTATATTGTATATAGTTGATTCACTTCATTCGGTAAACTGTATAGGTACTAAACTTAAGTTAAACAATCTTAAGAACCCCCCTCCCCCAGTTTATTGAAAACTTATATTAAAAAATTTATCAAAATTATTTTCGCCATTATAAAATGTATATTTTATAATATACATTTCCTGTATCATTATAAAAAAAAAAAAGTATTTAAAGTTGCCCATCCTTGGTTATTAGTATTTTAAATTTTAACCCAATATTTACTCATTTGATCAATTTTTTTTAATTAATGTTAATTGAGAAAGCTTCTAAAGCTCTTCTAAATGAATTAATATAACTTGAAAATATTTACAGAAGACAGTATTTAGTAAAAAAAAATGTTGAAAATTTTTGTCAAAAATGGGATTTTTTAAATACCGAAATATTTATGTTTTAATACAAATTGTTTCTATTTTGTAGTTCATATATTTAAATATACTATTATACTTGAAAAAAATGATGTCATTCCTATCAAGAATTACACGACCGTGCCAGTTGCATAAACACATTATGAAAAGACATTAATTTGAAATTAAAAATTAGATAGGTTGATATTTAAAAAAAAAAAAAAACATTTTTTTTTTTCCATAAAAAATAATAATACTCCATCACTGGGTCCAAGTTACATAATAGACTATATCTGACGCTCATATTGATAACACATAGTTAAAATGTTATTGTTTTTAATATTACTTTAGAATACACCTATATAGTGACAGGATAGGCAGGATCACTCGATCACTCGGCCACTCGAACAGTATAAATCAAAAATATCCCTCAATTTGTTACAAAAACCACGTCGGGTAGGTTATAGGGTAAAGTAAATGTATTTTGGGTGAAATTATTTTTGGAAGCACCTAGAAATCGAGAAGGGTCAATCGCTTGCTTTGATCACTCGAAAAATTAAAATCGAAAAATATCACCCGATTTGATATGAAAAACTGCGTCAAGTAGATAATAGGAAAATCAAATGTGTTTTAGGTGTAATTATTAAAAACAAAACAAAATTCGAAAAAAATTCAAGAAAAAGTTTGATCGCGATGGTATCGAACCTAAGACCGGTACAATCCCGCGTGTGACATTATTCTATTGGACTATGACTGCGAGTAGAAAAAGTGTTTCAAAATAGCTCATTCGAGATAGGTAATTATAATGTAAAAGTATATAATATTATGTATTATCTTGTGTTATCAAACTGAGCGCCCGGTGATGAAGACACTGTGATAACAAAAAAATTGCATCTAACTTAAAGCTTATATTTATACTTATACTTATACCAGTAACTCCTCTTGAAAATATAAATAATTTTATATTTTTATCAAATTAAGTTTATCGAAATATATAAAAATTGTGTAGTTTTTGTTATTTGTTATTGTTAATTGTTATTGGACTTTTTAAACAAAATGAGCTATTAAAATTATTATTAGCATCAAGTTAATTGAAAATATGAACTAGATATAAAAAAAAAAACTCAATTCAAACGAAAAACAAATTTTTACTCGTGCGTTTTGAACTTTAATGTGTAGGAGTACGGGTCCGATAGATTTTCTGAAAATTTTGGTCAAGGCCAAGAAGGACAAAAACATGACGTCCGTCAATAAATTGGCCAACAACAGTGTCACTGCCAGACCGACGTCGGTAAAAATGACGTCCAGGGACGTGCACGTGCACGTGGAGGCGCCACGCGTAAGCGTACCGCGATCGTCGACGACTTGCTGCGATGTCAAAATAAACGACAACGACAACGACAACAACAACAACAACAACAATAACAACAACAACAACAAGATCGTGATGGACAACGCGGTGCTCCAAAAATTGTGTTCGGCTCTCATGTACGTGGCCACGATGACCACGGTGGCGGGCACGGCCTGTCACACGTCGTATTTGACGGTGGCCGAGAAGGCCAAGCCTAAACACAAACCAGAAACCGAAAACGAAAAGCGTAGTAAGGGTCCGCGGAAAACACTGGCGCGGAAGGTATATCCGCCGCCGGTGCCCATCAACGTGGTCACCGAGCCCGGTTCTTTGAATCCCACCAGGCAACGGGTGGACAAGTACAAGGACGCGATTCAGTTGCAGGAGACCAGCGGTGCGGTGGACTATCCGATAACGTACGCGTTGGAAAAGGAAATCAAGGGGGCCGTCAAGGGGGGCAACAAGGACGATAAATACTACAATGAAGTAGACCATCCGCAGGATGTATGGAAGACGCGCATGGAAGCCCATATGCCGAAGAGCCAGGTGATGCAGGACGACACTGACGACAATGACGAGGACACGTGACGACTTTCGAAATCGAAACACCACCGAATTATTTACACCCGCCGAATTGAAAAAAAAAAAAAACTTTTAAAAATCCGATCGAGTGCGTTCCCAGTTTTTTAATATATGTATATTAAAAATATACATTATTATAATATTACGTAAATGGTCGCAACCAGTCTCGTTTTAAATATTATATTATACAAAATTATGTCCTTTCAAACCGACGCGGCGTAACAAAATCGATCGAATATTTCTGTATATAATATTATATTTCATTATTTTCTTTTTTGGTTTTTTTGCAAAAAATATTATTAATTGTAAGTGTACGTTGTTCCTACTGTCAATAAATCGTACACCATTAAACATAGTATACACATATTTATATATAATTAACATTAATATTATTAAACGTGTAGATTGCTGCAAGTACCTACTAGAAATTGGTTATTTTGATTGAATCGCCTTGACAATATTATGATTATATTAAATATTATGAATACTACCAATGTTGGTTTTATAATAAAGTGTTTTCTTTATTTTTTTTATGTAAATATATACAATTTTCCGGGCAGAAGGACAAAGTATGAATTTTCTGGTATAGACGTTTTCGATTGGAAATTCGTTCTAGTTGGTACTTTACAGAGGTCATTTTTCATTTAAAGTATTTTTCAAAAGCGTGACGAAATAATACGAATATAACAAATAAACTATAGTCGTGGTTACCGACTATATAGTATTGATATAAAATATTTATATTGAAAAATACCTATTTCAAAAGACCAAGAATTATTATAAATTGGAAAATTATAAATTAAATTCTTATCAATAATACGCTTGTGTCCGAGAAAAATCTAAAACTGTTAGCTATGGTGCATACTATACTTGCGTCCCTAAAAATAATTTAATAAAATGTATGCCTAGACTTGCATCCTTATTGTTATTTTTTTATTTTTTATTTTTTTTTTATTCAAAATAAATTTGATTTATTAAATTTATTATAAGGTTATTAGCCTTGTGTACATAATATAATACATGTTAAAATAGAATATAATCTAATATATAGAAGTTAAAAATATAGGTAGGTTTTTATTTTTACAGATTTTTACATTATTAAAATATTAATTTTGGTTAGAAAAGCTAAGATTTTTATGCTATTGTCTTTATCGAGCGCTTCTTCTAAGTTGTTTGGTATTGATAAGGTATTTCGTATATTTTGAAATTCTGTACATTCTAGAATGATATGTAAAGTGGTTAAGTCGCATAGACTTTATTATTGCATGTCGGTGTTGGATCTGTACTAATATAGTAATAACTAATATACTGAATGTATGAATATAGTAGCAGTGATCATTGACCAATTTCCTTAATTATTCTAAACCAAACACCTAAAATATCTTCACTTGGATTCCGTTTGAATCACAAAAATCCAATTGGGAACTGCACAGCGATATAATAAATCAGAAACATATTGAACACCCTATTAATCTTGGAAACGAAATCAACCAAACTGAAATCAATTCTCTAACATTATACTAGAAGTCACAAATATGGCAATTGGCAAAACGAATACCAATAACAAAAACAAATCAGTTCCGTGGTGGAATATGCAATGTAACAGGGCAATCAAAGCGTACAAAAAGCGTTAAACAAATTTATAAAACCAAAACAATCAAAGATCATATAGATTTAAAAAGAGCTCACGCACAAGCTAAATTTATCACAAAAAAAGAAAAACTAAATCGTGAAAAAAACATATGAACTCAATGAATTCAAATACATTCTCGACCGACATGTGGAATAAAACTAAATCCATTAAGGACATTACTCACCAACTATTACCTATACATCTAAATCATAATGACATAACAGAGACATTTTCGCAACACTTCGTCAAAAATAGTCGTAATTCAAACTACGAACCTGAATTTATAAATTTCAAATACACCACAGAAGAATATATTAGAAGGGAACTTGAAAACAATTTTTACCAACAAGAAAACACCCTTAACTTATCATTCAACATAATTAAATTGTACAATGCACTGCAAAAGTAAAAGCCCTGAACCAGATGGGATACCATATTCATTTACCTAAAACCATCCAAAACTAGGACATGATTTATTCCTTCAAATTTATAATATAGTTTGGGAAAGGTATATATCTAGATTAATGGTGCAACGCAATCGTTATACCAATCGCAAATCGAATAAGAACATATTCAATATCACTAACTACAGGCCTATTTTACTCATAAACACGCTAGGTAAAACTATAGAGAAAATGTCCATAAACAATTTATTTGGTACTTGAAGTCATCGAATATAATATTAAAGTATGAACAATATGGTTTTCTCCGAAATCACTCGACTCTTGATATACTTTCCTCTTTATACACGGATATATGTAATACAAAAACTAAAAGCAATACCTAATACTAATAACCTAAGACTTACAGAAAGCATATGACATGGTGTGGAGGAACAGTCCTCAAAATCATACAAGACTATGGCATAAATGGTAAAAATGTTTATATTACTCAACAATTTCTTTAAAAAAAAAAACCCGTACAATTCGAGTAAGATGCTCACAACGAATTATCAAACATTTACTCGATTAAAAATGGTCTTTCTCAGGGATCAGTGATTATTGTAACTATGTTTTTACTAACCATTAATGACATTTTAAACAAAATACCTAAATCCCAATAAACATCTACTAATCGCCCATGTCTGTCATATTTATTGCAGCGGACAAAACACCAAAACCACAGTGAAAATATTACAACAAGCACTCAATACTCTCAAAAAATTGATGAATAGAAACTAGTTTCATCTTTTCCCCTGGAAAAATCAAATGTATAAGCTTTCATTCTCGTTCGATAGAAAAACACAAAAGTGTGCTTTTTCCTTAAAAATTCTCAAACACCTATTGTTGAGAACCTACGCATTTTAGGAATGACAATTGATAAAACTTAAATGAACTTCACATCTAAAAAAACTCAAAAACTCCTGCAGAATCAAAATCAATATAATAATAACACTTTCTCACCACACATGGGGTGCCAACACAAAAACACTCCAAACCATAAATAAATATAAATCCTTAATATTATCACGAATAAATTATTGGTCACCTATTTACAACACAGCAACAGAAACCTCTTAAAAACATTAAATCCCATTCATAACGAAGGGATTCGTATATCAATTGGAGCATTTACAAAAAGCTCCATCGATAGCATTCTATGCTACTCTAGAGAATTACCTCTTAAACTGCTCAGAGAAAAAGACATTAAACTATTGTATTTAAAAAAAGCACTCCCAACCACATAAGATACAAACATATTTTCAATAATAACAACATAAATATGACAAATATACCTAGGTAGTGAATAAACCAATAATACCACACCTTCCAGATACTTTTCTCTATTTGTACTAAAAACTTAAAATTCATACATCAGTAATAAATAAAACCACACTCCAAAAATTTCCTACTTAATATTGAGAAATTAAACTCAATACTGAACTAACAAAATACAACAAATATAAGACGAATCTAAAATGTATCACTTCCCACCTTAATAAAATAATCCAAGAAAAATTTTATAAATTTTTTACTAACGCATCAAAATCCTCTGGTGGAGAAGGCTTTGCAGTTGTTTAAGAAGAAACTACTATTCAACATAAATTTTCTCCTGAAATCAGTATGTTTCAGCTATGCTATCTACGAATCTCAAATAATATATTAATCCTATATGACTCACTCAACGTCCTTATTTCCTGGTCTGAAATTATCAACTATGAATATGTACATATTCATTTTACGATTTATTTGGTTCACATTTAACATACATATAATAATAAGATAATTAATATTACAATTTAGTAAACAATAATTATATAGGTAATAATAAATTCGTTTATCAATGTTTTTTTTTAAATTATACTTTCTTTTGTATTTATTGCTCATTATTCCACAGCAATAACTTTAAGTTTCTGACTAATAAATTTGTCTCAACTTATTTGGTTATTTTAAAAAAATGTTATACAATAATGAGTTTAAGGTACCTAAATAATTGTGGTTACCCTATATTAGATGTAAAAAGCTTGCACACAATTATTTTCCTCTTCAAACAATTTATTAATGAAAAGTTTTTAATTCTCTATTCATGAATTTATTATTTCTATAAACATATTTGTATACATTGTGTAGTATTTTCTCTAATACAAATACCCTATGCTTATCAATGTTAGTATTGGGACTCAAGTATAGTACGAAGCCAAAAAATGTTTGTAAATCGGTATTATAAATACCGATTTGCTATACAGTTAGTAATTGAATAATATTTAATAAACAATTACTTCTGAACACTCTTTCGAATATAACCAGTTGACTCTACGCAAATTGACATCATTGTATTTAAAACCACGTCTTTTATAATATGTTCAGATAAAAACTGTGTTACCGTAATAATTTGTTCGGTGGAATAATGTGGAAATATGTCAACAAGATTCGAACGTTTGAGACGGTGTGGTGAAATTTAATATTTATGATAATGTTATAAACTTATAACACTATAGTACTTGATTTCCGGATGAACAAAATATTAAACAAACACGACGTTAAGTGGACACTACACCCGTAATGGCTTTCTCCGTCTAGCCATCTGACAATATACGTAATTTACGTTCAGCATTGTTATTACAACTTCATCAATTCTAATATTATAATAAATTGGTATATTAATAAATTTATAGATGAGATCATTATCTATGCCGTACTGTTTCAGTTTTTAATTGTAAAGATAAATGTATTCTATTTAACTTATTTAGATTTAAAAACAATTATATCTATTTACAAAATTAAAATTGTTGGAAAAAAAAGACAGCAGTACAGAATAGATAATGATCTCGTCTATAAATTTGGTGAGAAATAAGTTTACTCTAATATTAAAATTAACGAAGTTGTAATAAGAATGACGAACGTGAGGGAAAATACTCCCCATTACCATTCAAGAAATCATGCAGCAAAATTAAGTCCAGTCAGTAATTAGTCGGTATATGTTTAAAGTTACTCTAGGATGCGATTGGCAAATTAGGAAAAAAGTCAATCACCTTTTTTTAGCTATTTTGATTATTTGGACAAGTCGCCGACAAAATGAAAAGCAGTCCCCATTTAATTGGTAAATTTTAGGTACGTTGGAAAATTAAAGAAAATGTTGTTGACTTTTTCTTCCCTTATTAATAAATAAATATTTCTTCGGGTCGGCCCTGATATATGCATTATGCATACATATAACTAGGTATCATAACGTCAGATATTTTGAGGAGAAATTGGAGAAATTCCGGAAAAATGAGCTTTTCTCCAGTCTTGAAAAGCATAAAAAAGCGAAAAATAATATAAATAATTAGACTTTTGGAACATATCAATTTTGTTTTGGTTATTTCTAGTTTTGACTTTTATACAGTTTTTCATTTTTTTCATTAATTTATACGGATATTTACTATATCCGTAAAGACAGTATCATATTACACCATAGGTAATAATGGAATCCTGTATTATCTATGCAATACACTTGTAAACACTGAAACTGTCAAAATTCCTTTTTTCCGGAAATTGTTATGTTATTTTCTTAACATTCCAAAATATACTTTTTTTTGGAAATATTAAACACTGTAATATAAAATGGCCACTACGTAAATGATCTTTTTAAATAATATTACCTTTTAGTACTAAAATAGTACTAAGAATATGTATTATATTATTATAGCTACATTTTCCTTTCTAATGACCACCACTGACCATAGATATCTATACCATAGATGCCAATTTCTGTTTACAATTTATATGTTTTACGTGAATGCAATTTTATTGCTTAGAATCCAGAAGAATCAAAAAAAGAAAAATAAGAAAAAAAGAAAAACTAATTGGAATGATGAAGATTTTTTATTCCGTAAATTGGCTATTTAGGCCATCTAAAAATTTTCAATAAATATCATATAAATTACAAAATTTCAATACTTCTCGAATGCTAGGTATAATATGTTTCTAAACTCTAATAATGTTACGTGTGCATTATATTTAATAACATTCAAATAAATATATTACAAAATTCAAAACACTACTCGTTTTATTAAATTTAATTATTTCCATTTTTTGTTTGTTCTTTCTACTCAAATAAGATCGGAATCAAAGAGCTTTTAAAATGTAAACCATATATAATAAAAAAAAATAGAATATTCCCAGCTTGTAATTTTATTTTTATAAGTACCTATTAATATTCATAAATAAAATTAGCATTTAATAAATCATCCATAAATAAAAATAAAACAGCACATTCACATTACATTTATAATGCTTTTAACATAATTACATACTGTTGAAGAACCTTCCATAAGAAACTTTATAAAACGAATTAGTTAATTAAGGATTAATTTGGTGGCCAACCCCAAATAGTTGGGAGAGAAGGCGAAGGAGAAGAAGAAGAAGAGTTAATTAAGGATTAAAGAATAATCTCAGTAATTAATATTTAATCATTGGAAAAAACCATACAAAATATGAGTTCTAGTAACATAATTAACATCAAAAATGACTACATACGAGTACATAAAAATAATTTTTATATTATTATTTGAAATAAATAAATACCTATATTAATTTAGATAACACGAGTATAGATATAATAAATTATTTAATTTTTATTTATATAAATACCATACAATTGTATTTATCACTTAGTACAATATTGGTTGGAATAAAATACTTTCTTTTTGTACAAACTAGGTTCAAAGGCCACTTGTCATAAATGTATTATCGGTTACAACAAAAATATCGTTTAATTTTTACTTTGGGTTATTTTTATAGTACACTACAAAATATTTTGTGAAATAAATTCTCCAAATGATAAATTTATATACACTTGTAAATTGTCTACTTTTGTGATTATGTATATTATTAAATAGATTAGACATGAGACCCAAAATTGGGTTTATGGCTGTACGATATCAATTATTCTTTTTACTCTCTTTATTAGACCCAATAGTATCGTTCAAACAATGATATCACTCTATACACCTAACTGTTTTTAAAAACTAAATTTAGACACTTAATATACTAAACTAGGGTTGGCATATGTCCCCGTTTAGCAGGGACACTAATGGTTTTGAGAATTGGGTCCTGCAGGTGTCCCGAAAGAGCCTTTCGGGACAGTCAATTGTTACGGAATCCAATTTCAATATTTAATATTAACATTTTTCAACTTTTATTAGCGAAAAACATTTTTAAAAATAATACAATTGACAGAAACACATATCTATTTCACATAGATGAGGGCATGGACATTATACACACTTACTCCAAAATATACAGTTATTATTTGGAATTATATAAAAAAAATGTTAACAACTTTTATAAATTAAATAATATACAATGTTAATAGATATTGATAAAAAAAAGTTTTTTAAACTTTAAAATATTTGAAAAATTGTTTAAAGAACTAAATGTCAAATGCAAAAATATCACTCGCGAAAATCGTTGGTTATCACTTATCATCTTTTATACATTTTAATGAACCATTCATATAAAAGCAATATAGATGGATGTTGAATTTTCTTTTACTTAGCATGATTCGAATACAGCAGTAGGACACGTGTTCTTATTTCTTTTTAATGAATAATGAGTAATATAAAGTTAACTATTTGGAAGATACTAATAACATTTTACATATTTACAGTAGTTAGTAGAGGCCCATTAATAATAACAGAATAGTATTCAAACTAAGTTTTGACAACTACCTATATTGCATTTTTAATCAATGTTTGAAAAAAAGTAAAAAAAAAAAATACAAAAAAAGATCTCCTTAAAGAACTTTCCTGAACAAATATTTGATCGAAAAATGGAATCACGTGTCCGATTAAACCAAGTTTTCAGGTTAAAAAGTTTATAATAGAAAAAATATCACATTATATAAAAACTATCTGAATTAAGAAAAATTCGTTATGTATTTGGATAATGGAACTTTTGCTTAAAACTACAGTATAATTTAATTTTTATCCCGGTTTTTTTTTAAATAAAATATGGTAACCCTATACTAAACTAATACACATATTATTTTATTTTATCATTATTGATATTTGTTCTAAATTGTGATCTTATATTACCATTGGGCATTGAACTATATAAATCAACATATAGAGTTCACTAGATATTACAGAATTGCGATTTCTCATCATTGAATGTTTATCAATTGTATTATATCACGATAATATATCTATTATCCAGATTGCGGTAAATTGATCGCAAATAATAATTGATCGCGGGTACAATTGGTCGCCATAAAAATTGATCGCCGAACAAGAATTATTTTTAAATATTTTTTTAGCTATAAGTCGAATAAGTCGTATTGTACTCTTTAAAACAGATACTGGTGGAATTTGTCCTGCAGCAGCACTTGTCAACTAGACAATACTGTAAAAAACGATTTCGTTATTTTGTTGTAATTCAAAAAAAATATATATATATAAATAGTTTTTAATTGATTTCAGGTTCTGAACGAAGTGAATGTTTTTTTTTTTTCTGTCTGTATACACGATAAGTATCAGTAAAAGTACTCCGATCTTGTAATTCAAATACAAAAATGTTTATAGTCAATAAAATTTTTAATTTTGAAATATAGAATAAAGATTGCGATAGCTTATCGAAGTTGCCGATTCAGTAATTCGACAAAAATCGTATAGTAATAAAACAAACAATTATTTATTATCAATTATACAGTTACAGCATTCAGTTTATTTTATATCTCAGAGTATTTTACGGTTTAATATTGTAAAAACTAAACTTTATATTTTCATCTTCTTCAAATAATATAGGTATAATAGTATAATAGCATTTTAATATTCACATTTTTGTAGTATAAAACTAAAATATATTTTAAAATAATTTTTGTTTGGCAATCAATTATTATGGTGACCAATTGTACCCGCGAACAATTCTTCGGCGATCAATTCACTGCCAATCAATTGTACGAGACCAACTCATCGGATACCCTATTATCCATTGCATATATAAATTGAGTGTTTCATAACAATGGATTTTATGAAAACTTTTGATTACAATACAATTGAGTTGATACTTTAAAAACTCGAAAACTAAATGCGTTAAACGTAAAATAAAAAATACCAAAATATCTGCTTTCATTCCGTCTTTTTATTAAAATGTAAATTTAGTATAAAAAAACTTGCAAATGTGTCCTTTTTCATAGGTATTACCACTTTAAAATAGTAAATACACATAGTGATGTGACCCATTTATATGTCACTATAGCAATTTTTTTTTATTTTACTTAGACTCAATCTTGGGTCTCGTGGTGAATATGAGTTACACACAAAGAAATATGTGTCGGTCAACGTGTTAATAAATGTCACAAAAACTTCTTTTAATTTCAAATATAAAAATGGCTTTTTAGTTTTTATACAATTCAATATACTATAATAATAATAATATTGAATGTCATAATCAACTGATTTTATTACATTCAAAATTTCCGAGATTAAATTTAGTAGAATTACTTTATAAAATTATAATATATAGTAAAGGACATAAGTATTCAATATTAATACACATGATACACATTTTATTATATGATTATGTCATATAAAATGCTAATTAATCTTTTTCTTTTATTTCTTTTTTTTTTTTTAAAGATTCGTTTCTTCTCTATGAATGATCATTTGCTATTATAAATGCTTTAAACATAAAGATTTTCGTTAACTTGGACAAAATAATACTGATTAATGACTCTAAAGAACAGTACAGATTTTTATGTAAATACCGAGATGAAACGTAATTTTTAATGAAAGTATATACGTCCCATATCTAATCCTCTCTGAATTCCTTTTATATAACTGCTACTAAAATATATAATTAGAGCCTCGATGACTTATAACTTTAACAACATTGAATTAATTATATTTTACATTATTGGATCTTTCAATATTTAATAGTACTTACTTTAAATATGAGATAGTTACAATGATATATCCATTTACATTAAATTATTATTGACCGTTAAATATATCGACATATATTGCAACCCAAAATAATGTAAAAACGAATACTTATATAGCAAATAATTAGTGAAAGTAGGTTAATATCAGTAATGGCTAAATTTCTTTAACTTATTTAGATCCACAATAATGTATAATCAAAAATAATAAACGTAATTCAATACATTTTAATGAGAAATTTCCACGTCATTGCATACTTCTATATATCTTGTTGGACGAAAAACGTACTGTACCCATTTTTCTTTATAATATATTATTCCGAAATAAACAGAGAATGTATAGCAGTGCCGTTTCGTTACGTTCGTTTTCATTTATCACGTATTTTTTTCGTTTGGCGGTCTACTTGATAAATAATATAATGTACCTATAACATTATTCTATATTTGTACATTTCGAGTCGATGAAATCTTGCAATTTTGTATTTTTTAAATTAAATAAAGTATAAGGGTACAAACATTTCGCTCGTTAGATAGGATAAGTACTAATAAAATGATTCTAAGCAAAGCTTGGATAAATATTATTTTCCATTTATAACAATTTACCGTTGTTATCAATAGTTATCCTCTATGTTTAAGAAAACCACTGGCAAAATCGAAGATTGACCTCTTTAAAGTACCAACTAGAATGAACTTTCCATATCAGAAATCGATTTACTTAAAAACTATTACTTTTCTCCTTCTACCGGAAAATTATTTACGTACATACCTACAAAAAAAAAATTAAAATCCACATCATTATAAAACCTGCGATTCCTTGCTGAGTTCAGAAACTAAAATTTAACGAGATTTTTTAAAACTTAAGACTGAATACCGAATTTAACCTAACTTGTTTTTATTTTAAAATCATAACATATGTAGTAGGTACATTCTGTAAACTATCTTAAAGGAAATTAGGAGAAATTTATTTTCCATTTAAATAATGAATCAAAACGAATAAAACCCAACTGTTAAAGAAAATGACAATATATGATTATTATTAAGTTTCAAAGATTTATTCTTGTATGTAATATTACTTAAGTTTTCCCGTACCATAATTTTATTTCCTCTGATGAATAAAAGTTTTAGAATTTGTCACGGTTCGCTTACAAGTTACAACGTTAAAGTAATGCTTAGATAGTTCTATAAGAGAACTAGGGCCAAAACAAGAATACAAATAAACCCCAAATAAGATTACAAAAGTAATCATTTTACAAATACATGTTGTATAATATACCTGGTGTAACCACATGTTTTAATTTAGATTAGATATTTCTAATAGTTTGTTTCTTATAATATCAAGATTAAAATATATATATATATATATATATTAAGATATATCTATTGTGGCTAGTACCTACCTATAAAATATTATATTACATATAAAAATGCTAATTATATAATATAAAATCATGTGTATGATACAGTTAATAGTATAGTATTAAAATTAAGAGGACACTATACACTAGGTTTTCAAGGAGTTGCGTTAGGTAGTTTTCAAGACAATTTTAGAAATATAAAAATACAATTTAAAAGTAATTAAAAATTTGTCCCGTGTACCACTTTTTTGTGTTGTGTAATCATGATATTTATTAAAAAAATATTACGTAAAAGTGTTAAAATATGGGTTTTTAAAGTAAAAACTCCTATTATCAAATTAATTAAAGACAACATTTCGGAGTGAACCTTATTTCTACTTTTTCATTTATTTATTTTAAAAAAGTTATTGTAGTTATAAAAAGTTAATA
This sequence comes from Pemphigus obesinymphae, assembly GCA_025469235.1. Lineage (NCBI taxonomy): Eukaryota > Metazoa > Arthropoda > Insecta > Hemiptera > Aphididae > Pemphigus > Pemphigus obesinymphae. The sequence goes on along the minus strand of JAIPRL010008068.1, from coordinate 6,353 downwards.
TTTTTTACTTTTTTAAGCTTTAATAACATTTTTATAAAAAATAAATTGAAAATCCCAAATGTAGTTCACTCCAAAATGTTATCCTTTATCTATTTATTAATATTTTATTTTTTTTTAACAGTTTTGCGTAAATATGTTTTATTGCTGAAAATCATTGGTCGCGGTATACAAAAATCATTAAATCATTAAATTACTAAAATTATAATAATATACACTTTACTCCGTTTTTATTACCTATAGATACTAATCGAAAGACGACACGAGTTACGTTCAACTGAGTGGTATCAGTGTTTATTCCAGATTTTTTGTTCCAAGGAGAGAGTAACAACATTTTTCGGAGTGCTAAGACATCTTTATCAGCTAAAATACAGTTTGAATTGTAGTGATTTTAATAAAAACATTACAATAATGTAATGTTTTGTCTGGATGCAGAGGGAGGGGCAGATATTACCCTCCCTCCCCTCATCGGTCACTTCCTGAAATAATCACTAACTAATTATTCTCACCATACGATGTCCATTTTATGAATCGATTAATTTGATAAATAAATAACACTCATTTAATTAAACTAACTAATTAAAATCTACGCTATTATTATTATATCTTTACAAAAAAAATACAAATTTAAACTTCAGAGTAAAATTGTTTATATCTACGATTTCCAACGTTTTTAGTTGTGCGAACCATCAATTTTGGAAACTTTGAGACCCATTAACTAAATATGCAGGTAAAAAATATTACAGTAGCTTGATAAATTTCATTCATCTATGAGGCTAAACACATTTTGGACACCCTCCATCTAAAATGGTCTATACAATGACTATTGTAGGGAAAAAAATTTTTTTGTTTCGACTTGAAGTTCAAAATGTGATTATAATTAAACGTACATAACACCCAAAAAATCCAGAGGCCATGAAATCTCAAAAACCCCTTCACACACACATATTATATCTGTAATTAGGAAAACATACTGTACAAGAAAAATTAAAAAAAATAATAACTTTATTGTATTCACTTAGCTGTCACAACTATATGTAAACTAGACAAAAAAATGGTAAAGTAAAAATTCTCAATAGGGATTTTTGATATTATTTGTCCCCCACAAGAGAGTCATTATCTGGATTAAGACTAGATAGTTTTAGCCTCAAATCACTCTCATCATTCAGTTTATTCCTGTATTATTTTTTTCAAAAGAAGTAAAGATGAAAAGGCTCGTTTACATAGATAGATGGTCGAAAAGCCCATCAAGTGTCTCAATGCAATTTCAGCAATTTCTAGATAGTCTTTTCGAACATTTATTCAGAACGGGACCAATAGTGTAGTTTTAAAAACGATTTTAGAGTCTGGTCACATGATAGTTCAATCAACGAGTCTTATTCACTTGATGATATTTTCAATTTTTTAGGTAATCTTCTTCAAAGATATTTCTAATCCATTAGATTTCATCTTAAATTTTATTTTATAAAAGTATATTCAATATAATTGTACGATACCTAGCGTTAATGGTGAGGTCATTTATTGATAAAATATCAACTTATTTTAACAAGAAATATAGAGGTTTATATATAATATAAAAATCTCGATATTGATAAATACCCTAAAGAGCCGCTGGTTTCCAATCCCTGGCTTAGACCCTCGACTAACGTCCACGTCCCAATAACACGATGCCCGAGGCCAACTCCTGGTTTATATGAACATAACATAATATAATAACATATTATATTGTTTTATGAATAATAATTGTAAATTAATAGAGTGTTTATGACAGTAAAATTAATAATTAATTCGAAAAATATTAATTTGTACCTATGTATAAATAAAAATGTCATAAACGTTAAATAAAAATAAAAATCAATATTTTATTTAAAAATTGCGTAGCTATATTATATTTTCAATGAATTCTAATTGCGTTAAAATAAGTCAAAACTTTTTGCCTGAAAACAATTTCAATTTAGTATAGTGTACATACATAAAAATATCTATCATTGACATATTCTAACTTAATTAAAAAATAAGAAATTAATATACCATACCTATTACCTACCTATATTTTTAGCCTCACTGTTGTGTAAATATACTTGCATATATGCAAAATAAATTGTTTGTGCATTTTTCGGATTTACCTGATATGTATGAATTGAAATGTCAACATTTACTAGTTTCTGTGCACATCGACAAACATCAGGTAATTTCCCCATTATTATTAATAAATTTATAAAAAGTATCAACAGTCACTGGTGATTGACAGAATTTACCATAGTATTACAAATTAAAATTGAACCATAATTTTATAAAAAATATTTTTAATTAGGTACCAAACTATTAATATTTTACATATTTTTAACTACTATGAGTATATACCTATACTAAAAAATTTTCAAAACAATTTTGCCTGGTTTGAGAGTGGTAAAGGTGTAAAATGTTGTAGTATTATCATATATAAAGATATACTAGAATTCTAAAATCTCTCTTTTAAACTAATAATTATATTAAAATTATTATAAGTACCAATGTAATTGATTTATTGTTTAGGGATCTGGACGTTAATTAAATTTAGAACCCCCCCTCCCATTATTGTAGTTTTATACAAAATATTTTTAAAGGATTTACTACAGGTTTACAGATTTTACCCCAAATTACACCACTACCACTTTACAATCTTAAAAGTCAAATTTAGAAATAAATATATAAAATATATATATATAAATTAGATAGTTTAAATATTCATCCAAAATAATTTCACTACCATTATTATATTTATATAAATTACAGAATAAGTTATCCAAATATTGTGTCTTATAATAATATGATAATAAATTATGATCACTATTATAATGAAATTACTCAAACTTGTATTAGTATTATTATTATTTTTTTTAATGCATGATAGGATGCAATCCAAACTATAAAAGTGTTTTAAATATTTTCTATTCTAATAACGATTTTTATGGAAATATTTTTTCACTATTAAGGTCGATTTTTGACATTTTTAGAAATGTGGAAAACAAATTTAGCCTCGCTTTAAAATAAAATGCATTTTTTTTTAATTCGATCTTACTATAAATAATATTTTATTTTTATTTTTCTATTTCATAAATTAATTTACAATAAAAAATCAAATTACTTAACAAGTGTATTTAGGTCATTTTTCAGATCATAAATGATGATTGTTTTTTTCTTTGTTTATAGCATATTTTTATTTTTTATTCATCAAAAATAAAAAATATGTATTTTTTAGAGTATTAAAATCCGATTCTTACTGATCACTAACTGTTAAAATCGTTTGACACAATAATTATTTTGCAGAATTATCTTTATACCAATAGTATGTACATATTGAAAATAATCTTGTGAGAACATAAATCATCTTCGCGACCAACAAGAATATGTTGTTAGTGTTCAAATGTGTATTTTTTATACATAGTTATTTAACGTTAAGTACAGGTCGTGCTCTACTAACTATTAAAACAGTAATACAGAAATAAGTATCAACTATACAATTACTCATATTATATATATATATATATATGTCATATAATATTATTAAAATATCTCCATATCATTATTATTTGGGAAACTCTAAATTGACTAAAATATATATATATTTTTTAACTCTTCAGTAAAAAAAAAAAAAAATTACAATTACAATTACAGAAAGAGTTTCCGAATATATCCCATATATCCCAAAAACTAATACTCCTAAATACAAATATATATAATGAATTCTTTACACCCTATGAGCTTTGAAACCATCTTCCTATATCCTCTTTGGCCGAGCGGCTTATAGTATTAAGTACCTACATCACGTCCAAAGGATATTGGCTGCAATCCGTCGCGTTTCAATACAACTTAAACTGTACCTAGGCATTTTAAATTTCAAAATTATTATAAAATTGGTACATACATATTTGAGAGATTAGGAAATACTCTCAATATCATTCCTAAATGATGAAATAGCTTCTCCGATCGTCATATTAACGTAAATAACATTTGAATCAAGTTATATTAGATATTTTGCTCAACGATTTTTTTCTATACATTTTTATACAAAGTTCGTGTTGTTCAAAATTATTCAAATGGTAATGGACTTTTTTTAATTCGTCGTTTTGTAGGAATTAGATAGGTATATAAATAGGTACCTTCATAAATCGTGTTTGTGGTCTCGGATTATCAAACTTAATAGCAATACCTATATATTACGAGCTCGTGTGTTCAACTCATATATATTTTATGCGATATTTATGGATGTTTGTAAAACGTTACATAAATGCAACAGATTCCTCGGAGAAGTTCGATAATTTATTCGAATGTGATAAAACTACTATTACCGGGGTAAAAACGTTAATATAGCATGAATTAAATATAACTACCTACTGTAAAAGAATAACAATATTCGTAAAATATAGCTTTTACGTCAATTTTCCAGATCGAATTATCTAAAATTATACCGTCGTATGAAATGAAATATTAAAATATCTAAACATATAAACTATTATGTAACGACCACCTGATAAATTAACATAAACTAATAAAATATTTTCATAAATCATAAATCATTTTTAATTAGTAGGTACCTATACCTATCAATAATACCGACATAGTTTTATTTATCGCGTTTATCTACGACCACGTTACCGTATTACCATGGGTATAGTTAGGTAAATAGGTTATATAATATAAGTACAATATATAATCAGGGGCTAAAGTGGTAGAATTCAGAAGGGACTCTGTACCATAACCTCTGATGGTGGTTAAAATAATGTCCCCTCTAAAAATGTCTTCATAAGGTACGCTGGAACGCTCAAATTATATCAAATATTAATCAATATATTTCTGAAACTAATTTTATTATTACTATGTTTGTTAAATTTTGAACCTTACCTACCTTATGTCAATTGTTATTACTTATTTTACTTTAAAATACATAATACATATATACTAAGATATTATATTATATATATTATTATAAGAATAATATTATGTATTATAATATATGTTTACCTGATGTATATTTTTTATGTATGTTGAATTTTTTTATGAATTTCTCAAGATAATATAATTTATGTTACTATTTAAGTACTTTATAATAATTATAAAAAAAAAGGTCACAAGTCAATACACTTATTAATTTAATCGTGACAATGGTCACAAGTCATCAAAAATAATGAAAAAATAGATTTTAATTATTCAAACTGATTTTAAAAACTCTATTAAAATATAAATATATAAAAAAAATTTACATTAAATAAAAACATACCGAAAAAATGTTTTTTGTCTCTCCTGAAAAATAGTGATATTTGACTTGTGCCCTTTCTCACGAACTCTGTCCAATTGTTTTTATTTTGAAATAGCTCTTTAATAAATAACATAAAATTTGAGCTTTATATGTATATATATATATTATATATATTATACAGGGCTGTAGTCGTAAAAAAGCAGATGGTATGCTCACGGTGTATATACCAGATGCCGTCCATACTGCATTTATATCATACCTATAAGCCAGTGGCGACCCTGTGGCACGCTTGCCAAAGATGCCAAAGTTGGTCAAATTTCAGTGGCACACGAAAAAATAGAACTTCTTAAAATTATCTTTTTTTTTTTAATTATTAAGTACAGTTTACAAAATTTTGGCACTTGAGCTAAAATAGGTTCGCCGCCCCAGCTATAGGCTATATGTAATACCATTGATTATATATATATAGTCAATGGTAATACCTACTCTCATATTAGACCTTATTTATTATATGTTCAAATTTTGAGATCATTTTTAGTAATAAACCAACCTGTAAGGAAAACGGAGATGAATCTTATATAGTGTATTTACAGTACAAATTTATATTTCGTAATTTTTCATGATTAAAAAATAAAAATAAAGAAGTTCAATCACAGAAAGTATACGATATTTATATAAAAATACATGTATACCCTCCACTACAGCCCTGTATATATATATATATATATATTTATTTATTTATTTATTTACGGGGAAAAAAAAATATTCCAATTACAATGAAATTATATAATATCTGACAGTAGAAATCAAAATAATATTAAAAAAAAAAAAATAATAATAATAATAATAATAATAAAAATATAGAAAGTGTTTAAATAAATTAAATATTGTACAATTAAAGCTATACTAGAAAAGAAAAAAAAAAATATATATATAAATATATTTATAAAATAACATTTTACAAAATATTGTTATGTACCTATGATTTTTTTAAATTTGTTAAGATTACAATTAAAAATATCTATTTCAAAATTAAGCATATTGCCGTTAATCATTAATAATGCATGTGGGGAAAAAAATAAATATCTAGATTTATATTTATCAATATAAAATAGTT
>JAIPRL010008067.1:0-21392 GCA_025469235.1 Pemphigus obesinymphae | reverse complement strand
AAAAAGTCCTACTTCTCTCATATAATATCTCATAGTCTACTGAAAGCAAGTTGATAATTGATACCTATTCGAATATAGTAGTATCTCTCATCCTTTATTTGTGCGTCACTAACTACATATTATCTTCGTATATATGACAAGAGCTATGCCAACTAATACTTGTACCCATAATATTGCTTAGGACATATTTGAAGTACTTAGCTATAGTTTATAGGTATGTGCAAAGTTAGAATTCAGGTATAGCAAATATTTCTACTGACTTTATTATTTATAATAAAACATAAAAATGTAAATAAAATAAATTCATAACTAAGAATTAAATTCTAAATAGTAATATTTTGTTAAATAGGTATGTTTGTAATTAGTAAACAAGGAATTTAAGTGCACTTCAAAGTATTAAACTATTAAGTAGGTATCCTAGGCCAAATTATTACATTATTTATTGTTAAAATTGTTTACCTGTGAAAACCGTATGTTTTATTTTTTGTATAATGACATTGTAGTAATATATTTTAGTACCTATATTCTTACAGTAAATTATTTATACATAATACCTACGTTAATTAATTAATTATATTACAATACGTATTCATTGATTCCATACTAATTTATTGACGTTAGGGAAACATATTTTCTGTTGGTTACAAACTATTATTTTGAATTCTTAAAATTGTTATGATGACGTGATATTATATCCACCTTGATAAAGACGTGATAAAGACCGTCAATGATAATTTTCCATGGCAGAAATTACATTTTTATATTTCTTTTCCATGATTTATACAACATTTGGTACGACTCTGGTGAGCGAAATCCAGACTAATATTTTTGAAATTCAAACATGAAATATGAGGGGCGTCCGATAATAACACTGGTATTGTTTATCTATAGTATATTTAATCTATGATATTATATACTATATAATTATATAGGTGGGTGGGTACGTATTTATTTTACATTTGCGTACTTAATAAATTTATAAAATAATTTATAAAATTTTTGATAGGTAAGTATTAATATTTAGAACATTCAAAATCCGTATGATAGTTGTACCTAGATTATTGATATATTTATAGTCGTATAATAGAGGTACCTATCAGTGGCGTAACTAAGATGGATCAGAGGGTGCGGTCGCACCCGGGCCCGTTCGTATAGGAGCCCAAAGAAATCATTTTTTTTTTCTGTTAATTATTAATAAAAATTAAAAACTACCTATGTTTTTCTATTATAATATACTATTAAACAAATCATTTTTTTTTTTTTTATTAATTCAAAATTGTTAGACATTATTATTATTTATCCATATGGGTATGAATATTATTATATCAACGTATTACGACTATTACGTAATGTTCATAAGTATGATACTACAGAAAAAACAATATGAGGCTTAAAGTTTTATCATTACTGTTAAACGTTGGGTTTTATTCCTAACATCTATTTATTAATAGACCGGCTATCAATCGACCATCTGTCATTAATCATTACGTTATCGTTGTGATATTATTTGAAATCTTTATTCGTTAGTTTGTTCGTAAAGTTTGTAGTAATCGGTCGGTCAGTCGGTGACAATCGCATATATTTCGATTTTATTTTAGTGCAACCGTATTCAGTTTTAAATGAATATTTGTTATTCAAGTGTATAATTTTTAAAAGTTCGTATTTTAAAATGAGTAAACCTATGAGTGGAGCACAAAAGCGCAAAAAAATAATAGAACAAAAATTAAAAGATGGTAAACTGCCCAAATTAGACAGTTATTTCAAAAAAACAGTTGAATCTACTTCGGAAAATCCTACTATAACTACATCTGTTTTTGAAATACCACATGAAAACTCCGAAAAAAAAAAAGTTACCGATATTTGTCAAAATATTAACAATACTGATGATTGTGATATATTGTTAAGTAAAAATATGGAGATCATTTGCACAAAACAGTATCCTACTGATATAGCTAATTATATACAAAATTCAGTTCTGAGTGTAGAAAACAAAATTTATTGTTTAACATGGTCCTTGTAGACCAAGTGGTCCTTTCAGTCGTAACGCGAGTGGACGAGTTTTGACGAAGCATTTTATTACACCGTATCAAAAGCTGGACTGCGTATTTCACGATCGTGGCTTTGTTATTCACTGGAGCTCCATAAATGTTACTGCCAACCTTGTTGGCTTTTTGGAGACAATAGTATTAAGCACCAAGAATGGATACGAGGATTTAACGATTGCGCCCATACATCACGAGGAATTGAAAGACATGAAAAATCTATATCAAATAAAATGGCATGCATGGCTTTTTATTCATTTCAAAATCATAACACAATCAACGAAAATCATGAAAAGCAAATCAGAGATGAAACAAATTATTAGAAACTGGTATTGGATAGAATTATATCTACAACGTTGACACTCGCAACTGAAGATATTCCATTTCGTGGCCACAGAGAAAATAATGAGACAGAAAGCAAAGGTAAATTTTTAGCCATAATCGAATTGTTAGGTAAATACAACCCGGTACTTACAGAATTACTCCAAAGACCTAAAGGAACCATAAAATATTTAAGTCCGGCAATTCAGAATGAAAACATTACAGCACTAGGAGATAAAGTTAAATTTGATATTTTACTAGAAATAAGAAAAGCTCCGTTTTTCAGCTACATTTCTGACTCAACACAAGACATATCCAAAATCGATCAACAAAGCCATATATTTCGTTATGTAAATGTTTTGTAAATTCGGCATTGGTCGGTATTAAGAGAAAGATCATTTAGAGTGCACCATTCATTGAAACTGTTTCAATCATTTTGTAACATTTGATAGTATTCAATAGATGTAATTGTTTTAAAGATTTTTGCATCATCGGCGAATAGAAGAATATTAGAATGAGTTATAGAAAAAACGGCATCATTTATGAATAAGTTAAACAGGAGCAGAGAAAGTTGATCACCTTGGGGAACACCAGAAGTTACACGAATTGGAGATGATATAAAGTTTTTAAATTTAACAAATTGAGTTCTTTGAGATAAAAAAGAATTTAACCAGGATAAAAAGGGATTAGCGAAACCAATATTGGAAAGTATATGAATGAATAATTCGTGGTTAACTCTATCGAAGGCTTTCTCGAAGTCAGTATAAATAACATCTGTTTGATAATAATCCTTAAAAGAGTTTAAGATATGATTCTTAAGTGTTATTAGATTGGTAATAGATGATTTATGACTACGGAAGCCGTGTTGTTGGAGTACTAAGATGTTTTTAAAGAGATGGGTAATTTTAAGAGTTATTATTTTCGAGAATATTATAGGGAGGATAGAAATTATAGATATTGGACGATAATTTGAAACTATGGATCTATTTCCTTTTTTGAGAATAGGTTGAACAAAGGTAAATTTCCATAGAAATGGAAACGATCCATTTTTTAAAGGGGCATTGAAGATATAAGTAATGGGAGGAGTAAGGATATATCTACAATTAAATAAAAATATAGGAGAAAGGCCGTCTGGTCCGATAGCGGTTTTACAACTTAGGTTTTCTAATTCATTGAAGACATCAATAAGTTCAATATGAAGATCATTTAACATACTAAACGATTCAATTACTTTAGGAGATGTAAAGATACTAATGGAGTTAGTTCGTTCTGTATATATTGAAGAAAAATAACTACTGAACAAATTGACAATATCTTGGCCATTATCAGTTATTTGATCTTTAAAAGACATAGTGTTTGATAATCCGGTTGTTGATTTAAGATTTTTAATATAAGACCATATATTGTTAGGTTGAGATTTCAGAGAATATTTCACATTATTAAGGTAACGAGTGTGATCTAATTTACTTAGGGCCTTACATTTTGAACGGGTGGAAAAAAATTTTAAATAATCGATATTAGAGTTAGACATTTTAAAGATAGTATGATATATTTTTTTTGTTTTATTAATTTTACAAGGTCTTTTGAAAACCATAGAGGAAATTTAGGTTTGGTAATTATTCTTTTAGGTATATAAGATTCTATAATAAAATGTAAAAGAGAGTAAAATTCATCGGTTAGAATGGAGATGTCATTACTAAAATTAAAAAATTCAGTCCAACTAATTGATTCAAGGAATGTTAATATTGCATTATAAATTATAATTACCTTTAAACCAGTTATATGAAATTTCAGAATATGAAAAAGTGGGAGGAATATAAGTATGGTTATAACAGACATTTAGATGGGGGTGATAACTGTCGATAGAAACGATAGAATCATTGTATAAAGATATCAAATGAGTAAAAGAGTTTGATAGTATCAGGTCAAGCATACCGCCATTGTGATTTGGTATTGTATTAATTTGGAATAGGTTAAGAAAAGCTAGATTTTCAAGGAAGACAAATTCAGAAGAAGATAGGTTTATATTTGCGTTGATTGTTGTATTATTTAAATTGGGAAGGTTAAAATCACCAAAAAGCAGAAAATCATCATTTGGGCGAGAGGAAATTAAATGATCTAGAATGTTAAAATAATCGATATAAGAAGAAATGGGAGAATTAGGTGCAAAATAGACACAGCTAATAATCAAATTTTTTGTGTTATTAATTTTAACAGAAGCAAAACATAATTTGACATCTACTTCAAGAAATTAAGTAATATATTTGTTGTCAATAGCTAATAAAACACCTACACTTCTGATTGATGAGTTAGATAAAATTGACCTATCGCATCTAAATACTGAAAAATTTGATAATCCAAATTCAGAAGAATTAAAATTATTTTTTGACCAAGTTTCTGTGAAAGCTAATACACTAAAATTAAAAAAAGGTATGTTGGTTTTCAGCAAATTGAGTTTAGTATTTAAGCCTCTAACATTTTGGTAATAGCAGTTGAAGGGTGGTAGGTGATTTTTATAACTATATGTACCTATTTATATATGGATACTTTTTAGAAATTTTGTTTAATTAAAAAAAAAAAATGTCTGGTTTTCACAAACCTATACCTATTTTTGTTTTGATTTATTGATTAAACATGAAAATGTTAATGAATCTGTTTGTGTGGAAGAACTTCGAATCAGCAAATAATTCTGTATCCATTATCGATATGACAAACTACACAGATTTAGGGGACTTAAATTCAGGACCTATCCAGCCTGTATTAAAGGTAACTATAATAAAAATATATATAAGTACCTATAAGTATGACTAAAGTCTAAATTACTTATCAATAAAACTGTATTATTAATGTTATGCGTGAAAATAAAATAAAATGTCTCCCTATATAAAACCTATAATTTAGGAGGCGAAAAATTTAATGAAAAATAAACAGGTAGCTGAAATATATATTACATATTATATGGTAGGTACCTAACAAAAAAGCAGTGTTATTTTACCTTATAGATTTTGATAAGTTTCAAATAGTAAATTATTTTTTTCTAATCTATAATCTATAATTTATTTATATTTCAAGTTATAATTTGATTTATTAGTTATTTTTATTATAAGTATGTTGTTAATGGTGATGTAATGTTATAATATATATATATATAATAATAATGTTGATATGTAATGTTCAATTATACATTATACATCAATATTGAAGTTGGAAAACGTTAATATCGAACGCAGCAAGAAAAATTTTCTTATTTGGTAATTATGTACCTTTATTCATATAGGTACCTGTTATAATAATAATGGTAATAAAATATAATATATATATATATATAATATACCTATAATAATATAATAATATACAATATATATGTTATGTACCGGATACCCATATATTTCATGAGTGGCGAGCGGCGAAATCAGACTAGTTAAGTATTCGAATAAAAGTATTTAAATACTTTTTTTTGTATTCGAATAATATTTCGAATACTTTTTAAAAGAAATATTCGAATATGTATTCTGAATAATTTATTGGTGTATCTTTATTCGCTTAAAAAATACTTTTTTTTCTCGACAACGAATAATAAATTTGAGACAAAGTATGTTTTATTTTTTTTTTATAATATGTGAATTGTTGCAGCTAATATTCAATGAAAATTTCAAAATAGCTTATGAACATATAATATTATGAACAAATGGTAAATTTAAATATTGAAATTTTGAGATTTTAATATTACATAATAATACATACATCAGATTAATAATTATATAACGTAATCATAATGGCAATGTACTATAGGTACATCACAGAACAATAATAGTATAAATAATAATACCTATAGACGATTTATCTGTTTAAAATACTTTAAATTTTAATTTTTAGGAATTTTCATAACATAATATTGTTTAAATTAAAATATTATGTTCTAAAATAATAATTTGAAAAATTTCAATCTCTATTTGTATTTTTATCTTATAATGTTTGTATATTTTTCTTTCCTTTTTTTTCTCTAGTTAACTATTTTGATTCTATAATGTGTAATTAGGATTACGAATTTCCATGGATTAGGGTGTCTTGAGTCAACTAATTCGGGTAGGTAGTAGAAAATTAAAATAATAATATTGTTTTAATTTAGGAAACATTTTTATATTTCATAAATTATCATCCCTTTCAACTTTTTTAAATGTAGTAAATATTAAAATTTTATAATACTACTACTAGAATATGTTTTGAGTAAAAAAAAATATATGAAATACAAAATTAAAAAACATAGTGACAATGCTCCAGAGATGGCGTTGTTTGCCGTACGGCCGGCCGCCCCTTACGTACGAAAGCCTGGCACTACCGATCGTCTATAATTCATTTCGTAATTTCACGGGAGCGGCGCATCATTCACAAACCGGAATGCATTATGTTGTTTATATTATCTATTATATAACATGCGAACTCCAAATAGACGGGCTTTCGTGGAAGAGAAAACATTACCGCCGCCGTGCTTTGGATATACAATTTTTCCGTTTCCCATTCGTCCGTATTTCGACTTTTCTCTTGAAATTTTTTTATGCCTAGTATCATTTAATAGTTTTAATAATCAATTAATAATTAGGCGTATTTGGTTGAATCCATAAGCCACATATATTTATAAATTGTTATGTCAGGAAAATATGGTAGTTATAATTTGGCTTTTCATTATTACAGAGGTATAATGATATAATGATAGTTAATGTACCGATGCAGCATACAAATGATTCAAGATTTGTAAATTTGCTCAATATATCCCTAAACAACCATGTTAAAGAAGTGAGAGTTTTCGCTATCTTGTGAAACGATTTTAATGCTGGTCATGGGGTAAATATTGAAGTTTTATAATGCTACTACTAGAATATATTATGAGTAAAAAAAAAAAATATATGAAAAACCTATACTTAATATAAATTACAAAAATTAAAAAACATACCATTATTAATAAATAATAATTGAATCATTTATTATTATAGTATAAAATATATCAAAAGAGTTTATATACCTACTTGAGTTATTATTAAATTGATAACTTGTCTAGTAGAGTTATCAAAATTATATAAAAATTAGGTCAAGTTAGGAATTATAGTATGAGAAAAAAATTTCAATTCTTTATCAATTTAATTTTAAATAATCGGAAACAAAATTGTATTCTCTCGTTCTAAAGATATGAAAAATGTATATTATATTGTAATTATTGGGGAAAAAAAAAATTATAAATCAAATTTTTCCACAATTATAAATTGAAACCAATCCAAAATCTTTATTACATAATAGTTTCTCATTTTATATAATTGATTTTTGATAATTTGGTTTTCAAACTAAGGTATCTGAAAAGTGAAGTATCTATTTGTAAATATTTACAAATCCTATTTGCTTCAACTAAACATTATTTTATAACCATATATGAGAATATAAATGTTAAAAGCTAAGTCTAAGTTCAAAAGTAAATATTACCAGTTTTATAGGAAATATATCCGTCTACTAGTTCTATTATCAGGATAACTATATAGTATTTAAATTCTAACTGATGGTTACCTAATTTAATAAATTTACATTAATTACCATTATGAAGTGGAAGTTCATAGATTTATTTATTTTTTTAATATTCAAAAAAATATTTGAAAATATTCGAACATTACGTTCTCAAATATTACCATTTCAATGTGCTTGTGACTTTAATAATACTTGGTTAGACGATGAGGCTATATGGGATGTATAACCAGAGGCGGAACTAGGAATTTTGACGCACGGGAATAAGGGTAAAATAAAAAACGTAAATAAGCAAAAAAAAAAAATTATAATAATAATCGTTTTTACAAAACAGAGTTTTTATTATAACATAATAGAAAATAAAGACTATTATAGAATATCATAAATACACAAAATAATATGAACAATATTCTACTAATTTGAAATTATATAATATATGAGAATATTTTTATAATAGATAAAAAGTGCATATTTTTATTACATTAATACATTTCAGAAATTACGTACATTAGAATAATACTCGTATATTTAATTATAATAGATTTTTTTAGGAATTCGTCCAAAATGATGCTAAGTCACCATTACTTGTAAGCTCCCTTGAATAATATGCCAACATACTACGTGCTACATGAACCTCACAAAAATACGTTGCACCACGAGGATTTCCTATAAAATAAAAATATTCAATATAAGCACAACTCTATCGATATTTTTGTTAAGCAATAAGATTACACCCATTTGATAATTTTTATTTTGTATTCTTTTTTATGCTCAGTGTCAATTTTAAAATTATTCGTTCATTGAGTCGCTGTGATTAATTTGTTCAGTTTATTAGTTACCTATCAGAAGTACATTCAAATTGTTACATACATGCCAATCTGAGTTACTATTTTTTATAATTCGTTACCCCTTTTTCTATAGTTTATAAGTACAAACACTTACAAATATACACACCACACACACCTCATCAGCATACATAGCCAGTCAGATTGTGTAGCCAACTCTGACTCTGACTGATCCACCAACACACATATACACACAAACACATAGTGTGGCCGACGTGGTCAGTGAAGCGTAGCACCTGGTGCACCCAAAGTATTTTATCGGGTCCAGTGTGCGCGTATTATAATTATACGCCGCCGGTCACTTGGGTACTGTGACCGTGTGTACCGGTCACTGTACACTTGGGTACATACAAAATGTATCAAATGTTGACAAAATTTTGGAGTGGTCCGGACCCCATGGAACTTCTCAGATTCAGCCTTGATTGTTATGATATTTTTTTATAATATTTTTCCAGTAACATAGACAAATTATATATTATAAAAATTAAATTAAAAAATCATACAATATTTGATCATTTCAATATCTTAAAAATACAAACTATCAAAATAGCAATCATTCTCAAGTAGCATTGCAGTCTGTGATTATATATTATCACATTATCATATTATATTATTATTCCCATGACAAAATAGATAGGTATGTCAGAAAAATTCGAATATTGGTTAGTTTGTGCACATCCCCACTACTTTATATACTTTCTGTGTACTCGTAGTTCTCAGCATTTCATGGGTTGTTGATAATTCGATATCATTACTACGTAAATAATAATATTACCCATAGAATAAAGATAAGATTTATTATGACACAATACATTTATTTATAGTAATAATTAGTATTAAGTATTCATACTTACTTTGTATAAAATTGTATATTAAATTGTAAATAATTTTGTAAAATAACTTTGTTTTGTGATAATAAAATAATATACGACCATAGCTATAGATGTATTATGTATAGCCGTGTTACGACCAATGAGAAGCTGAGAACTACGGGGCGAGGAGATGTTCGACGCTTGGTGCGTATCACAAAGTTGCTGACATACCTATCTATTTTGTCATGATTATTCCTAGACAGAGTTCAACTGAGTTATCTGTTATACAATTAATTTTAGAACGTTTAAATTGCAATTAATATTTAATACATATTTTTTGGATTCTTTTAATATTCTATGGATAATACATGGCATTGTAAAACCGGCCCGAAAAAGTTGAAAAAATCACTGTTATTTTCATGTATTTACGATATTTTTTCGTAATCAGTTAATCATAAAAAGTAGCAATCACTGCTACTTTCACTGTGATATTTTAGCAACTACTACTGCTACTCCAATAAAATCACAATTTACCACCTCAAGTAATTACCTAAGAATTTTGGTAGGACAACGGTACAAATCTAGTTTACAGTGCACCCTATTTTTCGATTTTTTTTATTTTATCGATATTACTTTTAAGAGTAATTACGAATCTGAAAAATGTTGGACCTCCTGCACTTAGTTTAAAAGTTATATGCTTTTTAATTTCATACGAATTTACCATTTTTTATCCACGCGGTGCGGCGTATAAACACATTGATTACATTGAATTAAACTACACTACTATCGTAACTCATGACCTCAGTTGTAGCCATGATCAAGACTAGAATAATATTAATACTATTACATATTTACTGTGTGAATATGAAAAGCTTATTTATTGGTTGAACCAATAGTATTCCAAAGTTTCCGGGTGGTTTAACCAACTTTGGGTGAGGCACAGGAATATATTTTTTGAAATAAGAGTACACTGGTAATTTATAGGGGAAAAAATGTATTTATATATATATATATATATATATATTTTAAGAATATAATTATATACATATAGTATATATGCACTCATTTCAAACACCCACTAGAATCAGATTGTAGCAGTTCAGAACATTACCTTCAGAACCATAACGGGAACCTTTTGTTATGTCAAGAATTTAGTCTTGCACCTGTTTCTTGGCCGTAAATCCATAAAAGAGCAAATTACATACAAGCACACAATATTTTCCACCGGACTATCACTCCCATCATTCCCACCTACAAACAGTCGGCCTTGTCAACGCAACGACCCAGTGGAAAAAGACTAGGCTAGCTGAGATTCTAGAATTTAAAACATTGTCCACTCTACGCTAACCAGCATAATTCATGTTACTAGCAAGTCAAGACACCTTCAAGTCCAAATACAGAGGACCTTCGATCCTGAATCTCGAAAAAACGGTTAAGCAGCCCCCCTTCTAATCCATCATCCCATGCAATGCAATGCAAACGAGATCACTCTTCTTCAAGCCTTCAAACCACGGTTATCTAAACAGGTTGGCGTTCGTGTCTATGCTACTATGCATTAGTCGATTCGAAATGGCGTTTGTAGTGAACTAATAGCGCTAGTAGTAGTTGAACCGACAATTACACGTAAAGTATACGGGAAAATGTAGTTTTTAATATAATATGCATAAACCATTGAAATTACGGAAAAAATTAATAGAATCTTAATTATAAAACGAGAAATTCTTCATTAGATGTAATTGTTTTTATGTTTCTATGATTTATAGTTTTCATTATATGTGCGTTTTTAATCAATTTGACCAACTATTATGGCGCCAAAATTTAAAATTAATCTTACTGATAAGCGATAACTAAAGCCCAAAACAATTTTATTTTATTAACTCCAATATAACTTTTACAATATTGATATTTATAAAGTATAATAATATGTGGTTACCTCACTTGTTACATAATAATTAAATTGTATTTTTTGTTGTTACATTTTTTTATAGTGGTTAGGTGGTGGCTAGAATACAAAAGCTTGGCTGGTGGTGGCTTGGTGGCTAGGTCATCAATCAGCTTCTCTATGCATCTCCTGTCTGGGCAAGTGCACTGGTGTTCAAGAATAACATTAAATATCTAGAAGGACCGCAGAGGAAAATAGCCCTCAGAGTGGCTATGGTGTACAGAACCGTATCAACTCACGCTATTTTGGTGGTAGCAGGCATGATCCCAGCTCACCTTATAGCACTCGAAAGGCAAAGAATGTACGTGTGGAAATTCCAAGATGTACCAGAAGACGAAAATACAGTTATTCCAAATGGCAGGCTGAATGGGATATCTCAGATAAGGGTAGATGGACAAGAAGATTAATCCAAGATGTAAGAGAAAATGGACCCTGCGAAAATCCCGAAACTACAATTTTCACCTGACGCAGATACTCACAGGACATGGTTGTTTCAGCCAGTATCTATATAGGTTCAAGAGGCACCTAGTTACAAATTGTGTGGACTGTAGTGCATCAACAGACGATACCGAACACACAATTTTCCGGTGAGATAGATGGTGGTGCAAACGGACTGAACTGGAGGTTTATATCGAAGCCAGCATGGAGCCCGAGACATTAATCAGTTTGATGCTCCAGTCCAAGGACAGCTGGAATGCAGTGAACGCGTTTGTGAATCACGTTCTGTCTACTAAGGAAGACGAGGAGAGGTAACTGCAGGGGGCTGTTGAACAGTTAGACGATGATGCTACATAGAATTAGTTAAGCTAGTCAAGTTTAATTATGTAGGCCGAAGGCCACCATCAGGGAGGTTAGAGGCCCCCACTTATATATTTTATATATTATATACTATGCATTAAAATATATCGTTCGATTGATATTAATAAATGATACGAATGCAGAGAGGAGGACGGTCCTCCGGGAGAAGTGCCCCTCTGCAGCGTCGCGATCCACACACACAAAAAAAAAGGTTACAAAAGTAACTTAGAAAAATTTTATTTTTTATTTTAATTCGTGCCAACAACATAAAACCTGACCATTATAAAAATATGTAAGAACAAAGCACACAATCATGTAGAAAGTGTATTATAGGTATATTGTAAAAATTATAATGATTTAATAAAATAAAATACAATTTTTTTCATTATCGCTTATCAATAAGATTAATTTTAAATTTTGGCACCAAAACAGTAGGTTAAATTTATTAAAAAAACACATATAATGAGAACTATAAATCATAGAAATGCAAAAAAAATTACATCTAATGAAGAATTTCCCGTTTTATAATTAAGATTCTACTAAATATTTTCCTAATTTCAACTGTTTATGCATATTATATAGAAAACTATATTTTTTTGTATACTTTATGTGCAATAGGTGGTTCAACTACTACTAGCGCTATTAGTTCACTACAAACGGCCCATCGACTAGGATAACGCCTCGAACGCTAACCTATATAGATAACCGTGCTTTAAACCTTCAACATCTTATCAAATAAGACATCGAAGGAAATAGAAGAACAGAATACCAAACCAGCAACCAGCAGTAGTTACGATGTTGTTTAAACTACTCAACCCCAAGCCAGTTTGTTTTTAATACGGAGAGTAGAATATGTTCATAATTTCTGTTATTATTATTATTTCTATTGTTATTATGTTTCTGTGCATCATTTAAAAAACATATGTATATTTTTAATGTATGTGGTTGAAATATTAATTTAGGGTCTAAATTTTAAGTTTTTTGGAGGCACGATGAATGTTTTCTACTAAAATGGTATACAACGTTATTTGTCTCATTAAGTGATTGCTGATAAGCCTGTGATACCACCCAGTGATGGTTCGCAGTGTGTTTGATTGAACTCTTTCGAGATTAGCCCTGCTGGTTTTCAAAAGGTAGAACCGTTAGAGTACCATATAGAGGCTGCATATGTGAGGATTAGATGGATGCATGTGTTATATATATAGATTTTAGTTGAGACAGGAAAAGTGCTTTTGCTGTTGAGCAGTGTAAACAGTTTTTGTCTGGTCGCATTTGCTTTACCCATCGCGTAGTTGACGTGCTTTGAAAAAGTTAACCGCTTGTCTATCTGAACTTCCAGGTTTTTTATGGTGTTAGAACAAACTATAGGGGTGTCTTTTATCTTAAACTTGGGTGTGTACTGGGTAGATATGTGAAAACATTATTTCTTTGGTCTTTGTAGTGTAAATTTTAATTAATTTTATATGATACATTGACACAAACATAATAAATAGACAAAACTTACTTGAGGCATCTATATAAAAAAAAAAAAAAAAAAAAAAATACAATATTAATATATATTATTTAGAAAATCGGTTCAGGTCATTAATTTTCTGCATTTTTATGATACGTCAAGTACAAACTATCAATAAATTCCATGCTCTATTTATATTTCCCTATCAACTAAATATTAGCTATAGTCTATAACATAATATCTTGAAATTCTATATAAATCTCAATATATATAGTGTATACTACATAGTAAATATATAAACAACTTTTAAATTGTACCTAATACAAAATAAGCAATTAAAAGACTCTGCAAACATTTTATAAAAATAACTCAATATAAATAAATTCAATTTTTAAAAAATTACAAATTATATTAATTAATTACTGATTCTAAGTAGAGAGACTATATCCAATAGAAATCTATTGGTTTTATAATAGTATATGTAGAGGAAATTTAATGAATATGTACCTAAGCTTAATTGAAAACTACAACTACCCGAAATTATTGTTATAAATATGAAAATTAAATGCCAAAAACCTAAAATGTTCACCAATTATTTACTGTAAAATAATATAAACGTGATAAAATTTAACTATTCTTATAACTTTCGGTACCTAATTCACAATAAAATTTAAAGAAAAGGAAAACATTGGTTTTTTGAAATAAATACCTATGTATATAATACAACAGACCAAATAGATTCAATATTAAATAGTTGCTACAAATCAAAAATGTATACAAAATAATAAAAACATTATCAAAATATCAATCTTAGGTATAAATCCTATAGGGTTATAGGTCCTTCCAAAGTTTGCCAGAGGGAGCATCCGTCTCCTCTTTCTCCCTCTAAATTAAGGCTATGGGTATAAATTTCACGGATATCTGTTAAAGACATTCATCATATTTATTCAATAATATTGTTAACAATTTATTACATTTAGTTTACTTTTAAGGGTTTAAAAGCCGTGTGACGTATAGTTATTTACTCTATAAATATTATAAGTCTAATATAATCTAATATTTTATAAGAATAATGATAAAATTTACACGCAGGAACACCATGTATGTAATTATCAATGTCCGTCGGTACGTCTAAAATATAATTAATAAAAAGTATTAATTATAAAATAAAACATAATAGGTATAATAAGATGAAAATGTTGCCTCCTGTCTGTCAAACTGACAATTTAGGAAATTCACATTCTGCATTGTGAATACAGTTATATAACTTTTATTATTAGAGTAAATTGACCAATTGTTAAATATAACAATGAGAACATTATCTGTGAAAATTAATTTTAAAATATAATATGTTATTGTATTGAAATCACAATATTTTAAATACATATTTCTATAAAATTTAAGTGTACAAAAAAAAAATTACAGTAGTGCATAAGTAATGTTCACATCTTTAAATTTTGAAATAGGTCAATGTACCTAATCTAACATTAAAAATTCAAAATTATAATTACTTTGCTGAACATATATTGATTAAGTTTTTTACTGGATATACGGTGATAGAATATAGTCTTTCCTAACCATTTAAGGCGGGCCTCGTTAATGCCCATTTATACTTAATTCGATCTCCCTATCACTTACATCCACCCACCTCATATTTCGTATATTACAATCCTCCATTTAATTTTGGTCTTCCTCTTCCCTGCTTTCCTTCGATATACTTTCCCTTTACTAATCTTACTGATTCTGTCTCTTCCTTTCTCGGATCATATAGAAAATACTTGTGCTTCTCGACTTCATCCATTTTATCCCTAATTAACTTCATTACTCGCCTATATATATTCACTATTATTCTCCAACATTATACGCCAAGAAAAATTCTATATTATTATTAGCGTATGATTTATCTATAATAAGATTGATAATAAATAAAATATAGATCACTAAAGACATTAAACAAATTCCTCTATTTTTCTGTAAACGTCTCTATAATCTATCTTATAAAATTATAATAATATAATATTTTGGCAATATACCAAGAAAAAAAAAACACAAATTGTACTTAAATAACAGTTTTGTTAAACAAAAAAATAGTGAAAAGGAGAATTTTTCGAATTATACAATGTACCTGTTATCTAGCCAAAACAAACGATAATATTACTGAGTTGTATAATGTTGATGATTAAATATTTATGAATTATTAAATAAATGTAGATCGTTGTTTTCGAAAATAAACTCCAGGAATTGATATTATTTGATATAAGTATTTGAATTATAACTATTAAGCTATTAAAAATTTTTCGAAAATACGACAGTTGATGTGTGACTACCATTATAAACCGCAATAGTAGCAACTTTAACGTGATTTTTAGTGGTAGGTCTCTTAATTTTCGAGCGAAGTGCTTCTAGATTGTCCGCTTTTATTTATTTTGTTTCACAATAATGTATTTTTATAATAATAGTTTCTACATATCAAATATATATTTTTTATATGTAATCTTTCATATAGTTATTATTTTCTAACATGTGCATATTTCAATAAAAATTATAACTTTTGAACTGGTGTACTTCGCCTGATTTAAAAAATATAATAGATATAAATATTTTAGGGATAATAATTATACATTTTACATTTAATGTAATATACATTTACTTATTATAGGTATCTACTCTGCAAATGTGAAGTCAGTTTGACTTAAAATTGTTGTTTACAGGTTTTTATATAACCGTTGTTATTAGTTGCAATTGTTTAAAAGTCCAATTAAATATCGTTAAACCTATGATAAAAGTTCACCCGAGTGTATCAATTCAATTGAAATTATAAAAAATACTACGGAAGTCCAACGATTTGAAATATGTTTACTATGAAATATTAAAACATTAATATGGGTAGGTATTGTTTGAGTCAGTATGCCGGACTTACCTTTCTCGGGTATTTATATAACTATAATAACCAAATGAAGATCTACGAATATCCAAAAAAAACATCGTAACCATCGAATACGGATTATCCCAGTACATTATATAACGCACAATATTTGGATCTATAATAGGTAGATACACCGCTTAATATGTAATTAAAACGAACAATTACAATAATAAGAAAACATATAAGGATTTTGTCCACGTACCGTATATATCGGATTAACACTCGTTATCTGCGCACACAACGAGATTGAGAAAATATATAAATTGCAAAAAACCGATTCTGTGTAGTGGTATTCGAACTGGGACCAGTATATAAATGTTTGTTGAATCTATCTATGATACTTATGTCTTAAAGCACTGAGCTACTTAATACAGATAATAAAGTAGCCCTTTACCTGCGTTTATACTCAATAATCTTTCCCAATACTCAAGTGATTCTCCTAAAATATAAATTATAAAATTTAATGTTTATAAACTTAAAAATAAAACGCTAGAAATATTTCTGATTAAAATTAAATACATGTATACATTAGAATACAAAACTAGAACTTTACATTAAAATACAAAATCACAGTTATGTTATTTGGCGAAATAATATTCGTAAGTATAACATTAATATTATTACATATATAAATAAAAACCCAATTTCTACAAAATAAATAATTTATTTTTATTTAACAATTAAATTATTTTGTGAAAAATTGGGTTTTCGTTTATATCTATAAATAATTTTACAAGTAACTCAACACCAAAATATTAATATTATTATATTATATACCTGAAGTTACAATATTATACACTTTTATTTTGCGTATACGTATTTCAACAACTAAGTTGTCATCTTCAACACGTGACAAAAACAAACCGAGTTAAGGTTTAGTCTCTGAATTTATATATATATATATATTTATAGAACGACGTCTGTTCAAACCAGAGAATAGCAGCTACAGTTGTTGATTTTTAGATTCTGAGCGAATCGAGGAGTGTATTGGTTTTAATTTCTTTACCCAAAAAATCTATAAAAAGAAGTGTTTAGATAATTACATATAGTACTATTCTCTGGTGGAAAATTGCATCTAGTTGGTACTTTAAAGAGATAATTTTTAATTTTTTTTAAATTTTTTCGATAAACGCGCAAGAAAAATCTATCAAAAAATTTGCATACAAATTGGAAAAGATGATTTTGATAAATTTCTTTATAACTCCGAAAATATTGATGCTAAGGGCATGCAATTTTTTTTATCACAAACGTCTATATGTAAGATATAAGTAGAAACAATTTTCGAATATTTTACCCATTTTTTAGGTTATTGATAGAAATATTAAAAATCAAGACATTTAATTCATAATAGGCATAATTTTAGTTTTTAAGACCTGAACATTTTATTCTAGACTATTCTAGCCATTCCAGCAAACAAACAAAAAAATTTTAATATCGCTACGTACAATATTTTTTAATAGCCATTTCATATTTTTTTCGATAATATATACTATTTTGTTATGAAATGTGCTCGAAATTAGAGTAATAATAGACCTTTAAACATTATAGTTTCACAAAAAGCGTATGTATGTACATTATAAAGAAAAAAAATTGTTTGAAAACTTATTTTTGAGCAACATACAGCAATTTTCAATTTTGAAACATTTAATTGATAATAGGCATAACTTTTCTATTTTACAGGAAAATTCGATTTTTGGATTTTTTTTTTTTTTATATATGTATTTTTTGTCAAAAATTAATGCACAAGTCAGAATTTGGCGGTCAGATTTGGTTTTAAAGTTATATAAAATTTAAATTTAACGATTTTATCATGTTTGTTTAAAAGTTTTTTTTTATATTTTTCAATGACGTTATATATTCTAGGTGCAGCTAAACGTATTGTTATACGCGGAGTTCTTGGTTTGAATCCCTTAACAGCCAATTATATTTTTGCGCTTTTTTTTTCATTATATTATATAATATTATATCGTATTATATTATACTAGTAGTATACTATAGTAATTATCAAATATATCTACCGAAACTTCGCTCAGAATCGTTTTTTTTTTTAGAAAGAAATAAATTATTATTGCTTTCAAAATTAATATATTCACCATACCAGTATCCTACCCAAAGAGCGTTTCACCCCCTACTCATAGGCGCCCGCAGGGGGGGCAAGATGGGGCATTTGCCCCCCTCTGGCTTTTTGGTAATATTGTAATGTTTAGTATAGTAATATTAAAAAGTAACAAACTTTTAATCATATTAGTATATTATATTAGATAAGTATGTACTTATATTTAATGAAATAAATAATTTAAAAAATAATGTATATTCTTATTTATTTTTTCTTTTAAATATTTTTTTTTACAAGGTTAAACATTTTCTGAAATCATCACACTGCATATAGTATATTTTATAAGCTTGCCCCCCCCCTAGAAAAATTTCTGCGGGCGCCTATGCCCCTACTGACTTACTTTTTATTATTTGGAAGAGTAATAAATAATATTTATTATTTTATACCCACATGTTATAATATTTATTATACATTAACATATAATTTATTCAAAACGTATGTTTAATTTAATTTGTATTTAATGGTTATTATTTTAAATATGAAGAAAAAAAATATTTTTAATTACATTTTTATTTGAAAAAAATTTTAAAAGTGAATGCATTGTTTTTTTTTAATTGATGCTTTCAAAACTGCTTATATATTACAACTGCTATTCTTTGGAGACCTATTCATTTTTCAAATTCAGATCTAATATTTCTGATTATGCATAGATATATTCTTACAAACCGTATGCAAATCACACGTGTGAGCAATGACGAGTTACACAAATATTCGATATTCAATATTGAATATATAATAAGTTCTTCATACCCATTGTATTCGTTTCAAACAATTTTATAATACGTAGAGAAAATAATTAATAAAATATTGACACAAAATCACTTACGATTAGTTATATTATCCTTGATAATTACTAAAAGTATTCAAAGATTACAATTTATGAAATGTAATAATGATTATATATTTAGATAAATTTTTGCTTAAATAATGCCTAATCACATTAGTTACACCTCGATAAGACTATTATAATTATCAGAGGAAGGTTAAATTTTTAGAATCCCTAAAATGTACTTATTTAATGAAGAATATGAGGACTCTGTTGAATATTTGTGTATATGAAGGGTCAATGAGAAATATTTATTATACAACTAAAATAATAAAAGTGTAAATAATAAAGATGATTACTAGGTAATAATTATAACATAGATTAAAAAAAATATTTATTACAGAATTTATTATATTGATTGAAACATAATAATATAATATATAAGTATATATACATAATATAATATAATAGTTTATGGCGTACACAATATTTATAATACATGATTTTATTTAACAATGTCTTTAAACATTTTTAAGAATATAAGAGGATTATTTTGATCATATGTCCATTAGTAAATTATACATTAATCATATTTCCTTTAATAACTTAAGTAAATGTTAAGTTAGTAAGATCTACTAAAAGTTATATTATGAATAATGATATTCATGTTTGGTAGAAAGTTGGTCTATCAAAATAGATCTATTAAAATATCTACCATTTTAGGTTTTCAGAACATTATTTCACGTTTATTAGAATACCTACTGTCTTAATTTCCAGAAATATTGAGTTGAATATAAGTATATATAGATTTTTGATCTACGTTAATACGTCTATAGTTTAAAAGCATTTGAGTCATTTTATTTAAAATAGTGAAAATTGTAATTGTACATTTGGTATATGATTGATTATATATGATTTAAAATTTTTTCAAGCTTATAATATTTATTATTCAACTCGAGCAGACAAAAAAAAAAAAAAATGTATTTTATATTTTTTCCGAACGTTGACCTCGTCGTAGTAAATATGTGACGTACACAGTGCCGGCGCGAAGGGGAGGGCGAAGTTGGCTCATGTACCAGGCCCCTCGCTTACAAGAGCCCCGCGAAATTCAGAAAATAGACGATTAAAGTTTACAAAAGACCTTTCAGGAATGGAATTCTGTAGGCCCCGCTGAAAATTATTGATGACCTTTTCATTTTCTATTGCTTATTACACGTTTTTGGAGTATTTCGGAATTTAGTCGGTGAAATTGGAAAAAAAAGTTCATTACTTTCTTTTTTTTTCTTATGCGTATTAACACATTTTTTTTTTACATTTCAAAAAAATAACACATTTTGCACATTGTGTTCTCAAGTCCTAACGTATTGATAAGGCTCATCACAATACCCATTTTGCGTGCGATGACGATTACGGTTACACGGCGTTTCAGTGTTTTTCCGTCCGCAACGACAAGTTCGTCGGTTCCATCGTCGTTAAGCTTACCCGTGCTAGGACCAAATCGTGCGCCGTGTCCCAAATACAGTCGGTGTGATTTTCGCAGCATATAACGTCACTATCATTGATCCGCCGTTAAGAGGATGCTATACCCGCATTTTCTGTCTCCGTCCATCTAATTGGCAATATAGCAAAATTATACAACGCAAAATTGTAATTATGGCATTTTGGTTAGATTCAGAGCTTAAACACCTATAATCAAATTTAACGAGAAGAATAATTTCGAGTGAATCTCATGGGCTTTTTTGTAAAATATTGTCAGAAAAAAAAGTTACGGCATTTTTAGTTTTTGATATTTTTAAATAGCTTTAACTTTTTCGTCAGACGATATTTTACAAAATGCCCATGAGGTTCACTCGAAAATATTCC
>JAIPRL010008066.1:1074-21392 GCA_025469235.1 Pemphigus obesinymphae | reverse complement strand
CGATTGGGCGGGGCTGGCGCAACGTTGCACCAGCCCCGCCCATACATTTTTCGATATACTGGAAAAACTAATACCGTGCAAATTCTAATTTTAATCGTGCAAATTCATGCAAATTACGTGCTAATTATTGGTGAAAAAAAAAGTTAATATTTCCGAATGGGCGGGGCTGGCACAATGTACGTGCATAAATCTACAGTATACAAACAAGACATTTTGAATAAAAATAAAACACCATATCGTTCGTGTTGTATAATAATAATATTAGAGCTAGGATTTTAACGCCCTAAAAATATCAAAAAATTCCAGTTATAACTTAAAAACTTCAAAAAAGTACTACAAAATGCTTTCGAAAAATTAAAAAAAAAAAATCTATCGAACGGTCTTATATCGTACGATATAAGAAAGTTGTATATGTAATCGGTTAACGGCAGGTGTGACATTAAGATAAATTTTAGAACGGTTTTATTAGCCGATGTTATTTTAGTATAAAACTAAAGAATACGTGCGCGTTTACATTTCAATAATGGGTGATTATTTTTTTTCAAAAATTTCGTGATATCAGTAGATAAATAGGTTAAAAATGAGTAAAAAAAAAAAAAAAACGTCGAAAGACCTGAAACGTAAATGCCCTAAAAAGAAGTCCGTTGTTAGAACAGACGTGTGTAAAAAAAAAAAAGATGGAAATCCGAATCCGAGCCATAACGATAAATATAATGATATTATATTATACATGCGTAATGATAATAATGTACCGACACTGCAGCAGCAGCTGATACGATAATAATAATAATAATAATAATATTATGATATGAAATAGGGGAGGGAACGGGAAATTCGAGGCGATTTTTCTACGACACGTCTATATGTATTACATAATATATCGTAACATAATAATAATAATAATAATAATAATATAATATATACACGCGCGCGTGCGTGAGCGCGCGGGAGCGAGCGATACAGTTTTTCGATTCGGTACCACGTGCGTGAGTCACTACTACTACCGCGGCCGGCGCGCTTGTGTGCAGCGTATATACGCGCGTGTGTGACTCACGGAGCAGAGCGGCCGTTGACCTCGGCGGCGCCTATAATGCACTCGCCGGTGGTGTGTACAACCGCGAGGTGTACCGAGTACATATTATTATTATTATTATTATAAAAAATGCGTTTTATATTAATATTGTAATAATAAAATAATACGTGGGGATCCCGCGCGCGTATTTTTGCACCGGTGCACAATAATATATAATATATTATAATATAATATTTATAAATACGCGGACACGACCCAGACGGAGATCCGCGAGCGCCGCCGTCATCGTCGCATGCGTATTATTTATATTATATTATATTGCACGTATATATACCGCGCGCGAGCGCGCGCGAGCAGACTCTCGTCCATTGTTGTACACTCGTAAGAGGAGGCGGCGGCGTCCGACTTTCTACGAAGAATTTCCGCTCTTATAACACCGAGGAATGCGAAATATACCCGACGACGTCCCTCTCTACACCCGCTCACTATCTCTCCGTCTCGCTCGCTCGCTTCGATCGCTGCCGCTATATTAGACGTCCAGCACACTACTATACCTATACATATTATATATTATGTATATCATACGAATGCGTTATTAGAGCGAGTGAGCGAGAGAGAGTGACGGCGATCGGTTAAGAATGTTTGGCGGCGGCGGCGAGAGCGAGTGAATGAAAACGCGCGCGCAGCATTCTCGCCGCCGTAAAGCCGAAAGGGCACACACGGCGGCGGCGGCGGCGGCCGGACGGATATACGGTATCGTCGTGTGCGAGGTGCGGGAAGGGGAACACGCTGTATATAATATACAGGGTCATTGCACTCTTATATGCAGAGGGGTTAGCGATCGTCTCTCTATATATATTATTACGTGTATATATATATATATATATATATATACGACGAAGACCGCGTGTACTATCGTCGACTGGAGGAAAAAAAAAAAAAAAAAAAGTGGAAGGCCCTCGCACCCTGTTATATATATAATGATAAATGGCAACCCCCCCCCTCATACATCCATCCCTTACATACCTCGTGTCGAGGTAATATTTTCTTCCATCTCGGGGGTTTTTTTTTTTTTTTTTCCCCCACACACACACACACACACGTATACTATAACCTATTTGGTCTTAAGCGCCGCCGTAGGGAAAGAGAGAGAGAGGGGGGGGGTTGTTCGCCTCGAGTCGTTTACACGAGAAATGCGTATTATATCGGTGCGCGTACGCGCCGCCACGCGGTATTCATTTCTTACTCGTCCCGTTCGCTGCACCACCTGCACAATTGTAGCGGTTTTTCAAGAGACACGCGGTCACCGCCGTGCTGATATAATATACGTATGACAACATTTTAGTACTGGAGTACATGTACAATGTACATGTATGCAGTTGGGTGAAAATTCGAAAAATAAGAAATTACACTAACAAGTCCACCGAAAATTACATTTTTTTTTTTTTTTTTTTTTTTTTGTTGTACCCGAAACCCAAGCGTAATCTCCGCGGGAAAAGGCCCAGGCGTGACAATCGCACTACAAGAGTCGGTGAGCGAATAAAAAAGGGTCATCATAAGCCGATGACGGTTCTAGCGCCGGCCATAAGGCCCCATTCGGCTGTAAATATTTTGAGAGCTATAGACCGATCTGACATTGAAATCTGTAGAAATCTAAAGATTCCCTTATAATTGTTATTTATAGCATCTTCTCCACTTTAGATCAATCGTGATATAGACTTTCGTAATATAAATTTTTGTTTCATATAGTTTATATGTAATATTTAATACGTTATAGGTAGTCAAAAATGCTTAAAATAAATACATTTTCATTAATATCATGGTTGAATTAATATTTCGATTAATCTATAAAACGGAGTCTGGATTTTTACACATTTACAATCGGTACAGACATATACAGCCTAAATATAAAGTGCCTACAGCTCTCAATATATTTGCAGTCCAAAAGCCATTTTTCAATACGATAGGTTGCAAAATTGTCGCTTTATTTTACTTTACCGACTTGTGCGTGAGAGTTGCGAGAATAATAATGTGGAAATTCATATACGCTAATTTCATTAGTACATTACTTATCATTAGTTTCATTAATATCTACTTGACAAAATGTCTACTTATCTTATCGACTATTTTTGAAACATTTCCTATATGTATAGCTCAGTGGAACAACTAGGATTTTCTCAAGGGACGAGTCTAGTCTGAATATTTTTTTAGTAAACCACTTTTATGAGGTTGTCTCAGTCTCCTGATTTTTAAAGGGTTCGAATAATAGGTAACTTTAAAAAAATATCAAGCCAAATTAAATTCTATTAATTAAAAAATGTTTGTGAGAACTATTGGACGCGGCCATTTTCTGATTCTCTCTAGCACATAATATATGTAACATAGCTGAAATGTAGACGTTTTCTATTTCCAACACACCGATCGATTTAGTGATGCGATAAGATTTATAACCTGAATTTGTCGTGAAGTATTCTTTAGAACGACTTTCCTACTTTTTACATTTTTTCCACAAACATTTAATATGTTAAAATGAATTAACTTAATTTTAGTGGCACAATCGTCGCTTCCAATCGAATTAAGTACATGTTCAAAGTAAATTATTACGAACGAAAATATTTTATAACGTCTTTATAGGAAAAATATTTTATGGGTAGTGTAAAATCCATTCTCTGGCCAAATATTTATCAACATTTTAATATAAAAAAAAAAAAAAACATTAAAATGTTTACTAGTACATAAGCCAAGGGAAGGGTGTGAACCTAAAGTCCATCCCTTGGTTGTGCCACTGGTACCGCTGGTCGAATAAGGACCCTGAAATCCTAGAAGGGCACAAGTGACGTCACGAACATACCAAAAATTCAATATTTCACGTGGAAGTAGGTAATCGGAAATACATTTTTAAAACATCGATATTTTAATTTTTTTTTTTTACTACCTATCTATAACATTCATAAAACTCTTAATATTATTAATCAGTGTTATTATAATAGACTGTTGCAAAACGCAGTTATTTAAAACCCGTACCGATACGATTTCGATAGTCTGAAGTATGTATGGAGAAGTTTAGTCGGAGGAGTTGACACAGGAGTTTACTTGCTTTTATTCCTCAAAAAGTATTGCCGAGAAATTCGCGTTTACAGCGGAATTCGGACTTATATACGGAAATATTATACACAATCGGATTACTTGAACCTATCGCCGCGGTATATCATACATCATCATTTACCTATTTATACCCATTTATTTTTCTCTCCCGAGTTCATTGCGCACGTCGATAAATATTTACGCACTTGCGTTATAATAATAACAATAATAATAATAATAATAATTATTATAATAATAGTATATTATGTAGTGCGTCATTACAGCGGTATATTATTATTATTATTATTATTATACTTTCCGAACAATATTCTTAAAGCGCGCGCACCTATGCAAACAGCCGATTAAACAGAACACAAGTGTATAATAACTATATATTATAATACATATTTTAACAAAATAGTTTTACTAATATAATAAATCATGAAAAGTACGATATGAGAGCACGCAGACGTATGGAACGTTCGATGAATTTTATAATCCAAAAGGGAAATATCAGAGCGCACTAACATATATTATTGTATTATATTATGTACTGCGCACGGCGACTTTCTAAAAGTTAAATAACAATAATATAATATTGGTTTAGTCGGGACACTATCGGTTTTCAGCATTTGCGTCCTGGTGTCCCGAAAAAGCCTTGGCTAATCGTCCCGGGATCCAACTTCCGTGTTTAATATTAACGGTTTTTAATTTCTACTATAGAAAAAAAGCCATGGATATAAAATACACACATACTCCAAAATATATGCAGTTATTCGGAATTGTATAAAAAAATTTTTAATAACAATTATTTTTATAAATTTAATTTGTAATGTTGATAGATAAGTATCGACATAAACATTTTTTCGAACAGTTTAAAATATTTGAACAATTATTGTTTATAAAACAAAAGATCAAATGTTGCAAAAATGTTACTTTCCAAAATCATCGGTTAGCACTTTTATTAACTTTTATACATTTTAATGAACTTAATGTAAAAGCAATATAGATAGACGTTGAATTTTCTTGTACTCGGTCCGATTCAAATACGACTGCAGTAGGGGGACACGCGTGTTCTCATTGAGGGTACTATATAGAACGGACAATTTGAAAGACACGGATGGCATTCAACATATTTACTATAGTTAGTAGGTGATAATAATGGAATAACAATCAAACTAAGTTTTGACAACTATATCGAATTTTCGAAACTTGTTTTTTTTTTTTAAAAAAAAAAATAGATAAAAATAAATAAAAATCGAAAAAATAAATCTTTAAAGAACTTTTCTGATCATTAAAAAATATTACAAAATATCGAAACATTTATAATGTTGATAACGATGATCGGAAAATGAGATCACGCGTCTTCGGGTAGAAAAGTTTTCAATAGAAATAAGAATATAGCGTTTTATACAGAGTAAGTGAATATTTGTTGAGTATTTGGATAAAATATAATTTTTTGTCCCGGTTTTTTCAAAATAAAATATGATAACCCTATAGTATATACTATACGGTGTATATTCGCCGTCGCTAATGATAATATATACGCGAAGAAGAAAAACGAACGTCGCGCACCGCACATGGTCGAAAACTCGAAAACCTTTCTATTTCTAGAATATATAAAAACGTCGGAGAGAAAAAAAAATAAATACCAACCTGCAGTTCGTTCGTTTTTTTTCTCTCTCTCTCTCTCCGGGTCGGCAAGAATGTCGCGCGCATATTTCTGCCGTGCGCGCCGAGACGGGCCGACGACCCCGGGAACGCACACTTGTTTGGCGAGAATTTTGGGTGGTCAAAAGTTTTTACGATTTTCGGCCTGACCCCCGCCGTCGTTCCCGCGGCGGAAGAGGTCTCACGAGTACCCTTGGGCGAACGCGCACATGTGCGCGTACATTTACGACAAAATCTTTGTCGGTTCGTGGGTACCATCATAATATTATACGAATACATTGAATAATGCATTCCGGAATACATAATATAATATAAGATAATAAGAACGACAAAAACGATTTCCGATAAAAAAACGAAGAAAAAAAAAAACGCATATCTTTGACGACGATTTATAGACGAGTACTCGCGCATACTTATGTATTATATACTTGTGTATTATAGATTTCGAAAAATAAATCAACAAGTTTTTACATAATATTTTATTATAATGTGGACAAAACCCGGTAACGTACGCACACAACACGTATACGCGTATTATTATTATTATTATTATTATTATTGTACGTCATGTGACGTCGTCGTTATTGTGACAAGTGAATATCGTCGTCGTCATATCCTGCACTGGTGTCATAAATCCGTCGTTTCGCCCCGTGTGTCTTACGACAAAGTGCATACATTTCGAGAATTCCGTTTTATCGATAAAACACATCTCTCGCATACTTTGCCTCTATACGTATATACTGGCTGCCACATACAGTTATACCTGCACGAGAACTATTTATGTTGTACATATTATATATATATATACACAAAACTACTATACTGGAATGCTAAACGCGAGGAAAACCCCACACCGTGTGGCACACTTTTAGAAAAAAAAAAAACGCACTCGTCATTGATATTATATCTCGACGATTACTCAATGAACATGACCATGACGATAAAAATCATCATCATCGCAACACGCATATATTATCATTGTTACGCATCGGATAGTATATACTATATACATACATAATACATATACAAATACACATATATATATATATATTGCGAGCCTCGCCCCGCGGTCCGTCTTCTTACTTTACTTACTTTACTTTCGTTTAATAATAATAATAATATTATTATTATGTGTTTTGACGGCTGTACTGCATCGAGGACCAGGGCCGCATAATATTAAGCGCACACTACATTACAGCGTGTAATAATAATAATATTTTTAAGCCGAAACGCACGCGGTCTAACCGAACTTCGATAATAGAAGTATTGCCACCCGATTATTATCGTCATTTATGCTCCAGAGACGTGCAAAAATCACGAGTGTACGACCCAAGTCGGTCATAATTAGGGCCCGGATTTCAATGCAAAGTGCATTTTTTTCGGGGTTCTCTGAGAAAAAAATGCATTCCGAGTACACGATTTTACTCGTGTAACAGACAGAGACTTTAATACTTAAACTTTTATTTTGCATTATTTTTTTTTTTAGGATTTTTCGGTCATTTTATTAATTTTCAGTGCAAATTTGTTTTTGTATTTTCCAAGCCAATTATCAACGGTTTTATCTATGATTCCGATAAAGTCATTATCTATCGATATGTCAATAGGTATGTAGATAATTGTTTTAACGAAACTATAAATTCTATCCGAAAATACATTGAAAATAAAAAAAAATTTAACGTATGATTTAACATAATCTCAATTTTATATTTCGGTATGTTTAGAACGAATACAGTCCCAAGAGGTGGGTCGTCCTATCAAAAACTGCATTGACAGTATGCTTATTTAAAGTTTATAGTCATATTTTTATTAATTTAAAATGTTTAAACTTCCTTTAATACCGTCTGGATCCGGATCGTGGATATCATCGGCCAATCTGCTGATCATGATTTTGGATTTAATCCGTTTGGAAGTTTGGACTTTGGACCTATGTATTGATAACGCATGTGTGCTTTATAATAAACAAACCAGTAAAATACGATTGAGCATCTGTACCTACGTATTTTACACGTTTTTTGGAACACGCTCAATATTTTTAAAATATCATGTTTGATTTCTTTCGTTTTATCGAACGAAAAAATGTACGATAAAATTATCATTATTACGGCCGAAAGATGTACACCTAAAATGTATTTAATTTGCAATATCATATATTTTACTCGTCGTGATATATTTCACAGAAAATCTAGGGACATTGTCGATTTAAACTCCCAGAGCAAGGCCGTAGGTAAGAGAGAATTGGGGGGGGATCAACTCCCCCCCCATTGAGCATCAAATTTACACCAGATAAAATTATAATTATTTTTAAACTGTTCTGTTTTCTTTGTAATACCTACTACTACATTAAATTTCTAAATGATAAATATTACCAAATTTAATTTATTTTAAAATCTCTCTTCCCAGATAGGTAGTACCCATTGTTTCTGTTTTGAACCCTTCTCATATAGAAAACTTAGTATAGGTACCCATACGCACTTGCGTCCGAGTGTAATTTATAAATTCGAATCAATTTATATGTAAAATAAATACGGTAAGTGGCAACGTTGAACAAGCGTATAATCGTGCTCAATAGTACTGTTTTTCGAGTGCAGTGTTCCGTATTGCACACAAAAAAAATAGGCATGATCTCAAGATTAAACTGCGCACTATGGAACAGGGCAGCATGGAAGAAACGACTAAATCACGTGGATAAAATAACGGTTGCTAAATAACTTTGATTATTATCAATGTGTCATACGGATATGAACGTATATAGGTACTACTATATAGTAACGCGTCGAACATGCCTGTTTATTTAGCGATGAACGTGCGTACACATTATCTAGGTAGGTACTTATAGTAATGCAGTATCGTAGAATAAAATATTATATAGACAATATTTTATTTTATTTTATAATACAAAACGGGCGAAAACCCAAACAGACAATATATAATATAATATTTAACAATAAACAACATTAATTAAATTTAAATTAATAGTAGAATAATAGCTAATAGTACAAATATAATCAAAAATAGAAGGAAGGATCCTCATTAGCTATGCGCATTAGACGGTATAAGGGGGAATTATTGAGATAGTTTGTTGATGAAAAGAGGAGCCAAGGATCTATAGTACAGTATGAAGGTGCTTTAAAATTAATATTAATCAATAATATATCACTGGTATTTTAATCGACTGAGATATTTTAAAACAATGATCTCAACGCGATCATCCGTTCATTCCGAATCGTCAATAATAGATACAACGACGTAAATTTACGTCGTTAACCGAATGGGTGATAACAGTCCGGATATGGATTCTTCCGGATTATGTGCTCAGCACTAGTTCAGAGTATATTTTAATTATCGAATATTCAGCTGTTATTGTACTGGAGAGATTATACGCATATATATATATATATATATAAATATAAACGAGACTACGAGAGGACCGGAGTAATTGCAAGTGCGCCCGCGATTATACCCGTAATTAATAATTATAGTAATTTTGAATGGTCGATTGATTGATAAATGTATATGAATATGGCCTGGCTGACATTGAATGTATCAAAAATTACCAACATTGACGTTTATGATATTATAATAATATATTTAATTTTCGGTGGCCACTGCGGAATGTGTACGTATATTGCGCGTATGTATGTATGTATGTATATATATATATGTATGTATGTATGTATGTATATATATATACATATATTATCTATATTAATGTAATATAATATATAATCTCAGTTTGGCGCCCGCGTTTGGATGATTAAAAAAACATGGCGCGCACATTATTAATCAGTTATACCGCGCGATAGATTGCGCGGAGTAATCTGGGGATTGTCCTCGCAAAAGGTCGTCCGCAATTTAAGAGGAGTTATCGAAAAAAAAAAATAAACCGAAATGTAATGCACGTATATAAATACACGCGTACAATTACACGTTGTGTGCCGACGACGACCATGCGTGTTTTAAACGTATATTATTTATGTATGTTTTATGAATCGACATGCACCGATCTTATTATTACGGTGGAAAAAATGTCTTGGCGAAAACCGACTACATATTATTGTTATGTTCGTACACTCGGTCGACGGACTGTATAAAATATTGTGGACACGAACAGGGCCGGTTCAACAAGCCTATAGAGCGACACTTGCACGGGGGCGGTATTTTTTTGCTCATTTCAATAAGCGGATCGAACAGTCCGGGCCTTTTTTCGCCTTATTTACGTTTTTAAGAAAGTTTGAGAAAGCTCTGTGAGCAGGGCCGTCCCGAAGAAAGATTTGTGAAAATGTAAAAAAAAAAATTATATAATAGTACGTCTTCTCTTGAAAACATAAAATAAGCAAAAAAAAAGGTAATCAACTTTTTTCCCCTTTTGCCGACTACAATAATTATACTAATAATTTATAGTTTGCCGACTTGAAATTCCAAAATACTTCATAAACGTGAGTAAATAAAGAAAAACAAAACAAAAAAAATAAGTAGAGCATCGACTTTTTCTACTATATTTGTGCCGACTGAACTTAATTTTGCCGACTACTCGACTACGGGCGAGACGCTGAGACGCGATAGAGTTATACACGCGAATTGTAGAAAAAGTTATCGCTTTTTTGTTATTCTAGGAGCGGCAAAATCGCCTAATTTTGCACTATTTTTACTTGAGCCCGGCCCTGGACACGAATATCGGATTGACGTATAGTATAGTAGCTGGTATACACGGTCGTAGAAAACCGCTAATCGGGTCATTAACGTAACGCACGCCCTCCCCAGTCGGTGTTTCCGGTGAGAAAAATTCGGCAATTAATCGGTTTACGAAAATTCCACGACGGTGAAGGTATAACATCGAATTTCACACGGGGACCGTATTTTTTGATTATTATTGCAACGTCGCGCGTATTTTTATAATCCGCAGATTATAACGCGGCGGCATATTATATTATTATTAATAATAATTATTATTATTCGTTTAAGGCGGGTAAATGGCCCGAGTAAACACGGTGGGAAAGTTATATAATAATAATATTATGTCATAGTCACACGCAAACAACAATAAGTTAGTATTGTAAAATGTAAACACAATTGGTGTGTAGTGCATCGTATCGTATACGCGTACAACAACGTATGTACGTGGTGGCAGTACTTATATTGGTCTATATCATAATGGAATCTCTTTAATTATTGTGACTCAAAAGCCCAACTGTGCGCTGCAGATGACTACAAACACTGTACGCAGTGGCGTCCCTAGACCCTTTTATAGGGGAGGGGGGCGAATTTAAAACATTATATATATATATATATATATAAACACATTAACAGTGTTGGGCAGTAACGTAACGGACGTTACTCGTTACTGTAACGTAGTTACTTTTTCGAGTAACGTTATAGTAACTTTGTTATTTAATTTTTGTAGTAACGTAAGAGTAACTACGTTAGTTATCTGTAAGTAATTTTGTAAAATAACGCGTTACATGTTTATAAATAAAAAATTTAAAAATACAATTCAATTGACGACTATCAGAAAAAAATAAAGATATTTTTGACGTTTTATTTTATTATTTTCATTTTTACACATTTAAAAATGTTGAAAGTAACGTCATTGTAACCAGTTACTTTTGAATTGAAAAAGTAATGTAACGCTATTACTTTTGTATTTAGGTAACGAAAAAGTAATCTAGTTACCTTTTAATTTTGTAACTACAGTAACGTTACTTAGTTACTTTTTAAAAGTAACTTACCCAACACTCCACATTATAATTACTAGGAGGTAGCTAATTACCTTGTTTCACTCGAGATGTGTATTGTCATATAGGAGGGCATAAGCATGGTTATAGATACAAAATACAATGAAATCATTAAAATTATCTAGGGAATTTATTTAGGGGAAAACAGAGTTACTTTATTATTGACAGAGTAACAGTGTTTAAAATATTTGTGTATATATTTAAATATGATTAATTAATAAAACATTAAAACATCGTGTTTCGTATAATCCAGTAATGGAGCGTTTAAGGTCCTATTTAAGGCAATTTTTCAAAACAAAACTTCTTTCGGAATATGCATTAAAAAAAGATAGAACTTCTAAAAAAAATAAATGACAAACATTTGAAAAGAAAAAAGGCCATGGGGGGGGCGATTGCCCCATCTGCCTCCCACCCCTGAGGACGCCCCTGACTGCATGTGTACTCGTATCAGTCTCTCGTAAAACGGTATCGTAAAAATATTTCAAATACGTGTTTAGTAAGTACGGGTATCCTGTATCACCTCCATCCAAATAACCACTTACTACTATTCCTACGTCATTTTGAACTTAATATTTAACTTTAAACGTGCCGAGGTAAAGGTAGACGAAGTATTGGTCAACCATCCCTTCAATCCTCGGACAGGATATTGTATATTATTATTATTATTATTATTATTTTAGATTTAAAGGCCGTGATAAATAACATTCTGATCTGTGTATTTTTTTATTATTATTATTATTTTTTTTTTTGAAAAAATTTAAAAATCATGTCTCTAAAGTACAAAGAATTTATTTGTTATAGAAAAAGTTTATACACCGTATATAGAATATATATAAGTAGGTATTTTTCTTCAACTTAAGGAAACTATACGGGAAAAATCGAAAAATGTCATGTTCAAAGTACCAAACTAGAACCAATTTGCTATCGTTAATATATACAAACTACTACTCGACTCCCTCTGATCAAAAACTTGTTCACAGAATAAAAATAAAAATAAACAATCATTGTAAAATCAATATAGCTTCCTCGCTCCGTTCAGAATCCAAAATAATAAACAGTGCAAAAGTATTTATTATTTCATACCTTTAGGTAGCCTATATTTTATGCTAATATAATAATATTATTTTATTAAATGCGTATATGTTATGTATCGTATTATTGTTTAAATGTAATAGAATTGCAACAATAAACTTATTTGAATATTAAAAACATCTTGAAAATTACAGTATTGCGAAAAATGAAAATAAAAATGTGCACTTCGCTCGTCGGGAGTCATTAGAGGTGAAAGCACTTTGTTTATCACATAGGATACTCTTGCTGAATGTATTGCATTCAATTAAATGATTCTGAGTGGAGTTTCCGTGTAATATAATAATAAAATAGGTAACCATGGCAATTTTATTAGTTATTTCCCAAACTTTTTATAAAATATTTCAGTTGTAAAAAGCAATTTTTCACCGGAACTACTAGAAAAATCTAAAAATGACTTCTTAAAAGAAACTATATTTAAACTAGAATATAGACTAGAATCAATTTTCTATAAAATAAAATTCTTTACTTCGAAACTCCAACTCCACTTCTTCTGGTCGAAAAGTTGCTCCCAGGAAAAAAAATAACCATATTAAAAAAAAAAAAATAATAATAATAATGTATGAACAAAAAAAAACAATTTAGTTTCTTTTCAATGGAAAGAGGGAAAAGGGAATTATGTTTTTATATTTAAAAAAATGGCCCCTCATATACCCTTAAAATACCATCTATACACAGATACTTTCAAACTTGCGGTTTTTACTCTTGCAGTAGCTGGTATATATAATATATGGTATATAATAATAATAATAATAATAATAATAATAATAATAATAAGTGAAAATTGGTTCAAATTGGTCCTAATTGTATGTAGTTGTCGATTGTTTGCACATAATATTATGTGCACACTGGACACGATAAATACAAAAACAAATCGGAGAGCTAATTTTTAATTTAAACGGCTAAGGCCCCTTCAATTTGTAAAGTTCTATATTATGCTGTATGCGTTTTTACGACGACAATATTTTATATTTGTATTTTCATAATATCAAAGTATTTAAAATGAAGATGTTTATTAGTTTCAACTTTTAAATAGGTACAAATATCTAGGAACTTTTGAAAAGTACTGCATAATTATTACGAACTCGGTTATTTAAAAACGCATTTGTATACTTTACAAGAGCACATATCACACACGATCGGATTTGGACTGTACGAATTTCTCGTTATAATTATTGCGAGTTCTCGTTAACAATTAACGCCGTTCGTCTTGCGACTCGGCACGGTCGTCGTGTGAGTCACACGGAATACCGAAAAGTCTAAAATCGTGGTAAAATGTAAGTGTTTTTTTTTTTTCGGGCCAAGAACACAATTTATTTATATTATTATATTATCCATCCTGCACCGCGGCTGTTTGCAGATATTTTGTGTAAATATAGAACGATATTAGCTTACTAATATATTTCATGCTACGCGTTTGTGAAATCGTGTTTCTCCGAAACACTTGATTCTCCGCGCACGTAAGTCGACTGTATATTAGAATATATTGACGTCATCAAACCCGAAATACGGTTTTGGAAAAAGAGCAAGCGAATTTCTGAAAATTTTAAACGCGAAAATACCGTGGCGAGTGTGTAAACTTTTGCGTTATCTTCGTCGCGAAAACGTACAAAAATAATGATATTATATATTATATACCACGACCATAGTACAATAATAATACCTATATTATAAAATGTATAATGTATACACGGCCAGAGCGGCGCGCGGCGGCCTTGGCCAACGACTGCTGCGGCCGCGGTATAGTTTATCGTAACGGAATATTATTATTATTATTATTATTATTATAATACTGTTTATATTATTATTACGTATATTATTGTGTTTTATCCGACGGAATATTGTGCGTTTACGTAAAACACGACGTAGGTAGAAAAAAAAATAAATCTACGGCTGGAATATTTCACTATCAGGCGGTTAGGTATACGTATATCGTACAAATAACGTACTTAAAAATACATTTTCGGCCACAATCAAGGTCGACGATTTTTTTTTTTTGACACGTGCACGCTAATAATAATAATAATAATGTGTCATCTATAGGTGTACGTTGTTATTTTAAGATTTATATAATAACAATCGATTATTATCATTCATCGCGTTCGTATGTATTTTGTGTTTATGCGCGAATATTCTCCACGTCATTCGTTTCGAGTGGTTGCGGTCGAAAAATAAAACAATGTTTTGCTGACGACAACGTCTGATAAAAACCCTCCTCCTTGTTATCCGAGACCCGAGTGTTCCTAGACATTGTCGACGATGGTTTTTCCACGTATATATATTTTGTAGTCGAGCTGTTAGTCACGATTGTCGTCCCGGGGGGGGGGGGACTATTTTGTACTCGTACAGTACACACGGACGATTTTCGTACGAGGAAAACACATAAAACAACTTATTCTATAATATGTATTCGTCGTATAAAATATACACAACTATACGCGAAAGACATTGTATATGTTTCCCCGTAGGTACGAAAATCGTTCGTACGAGTACAAAATAACCTCCCCCCCCCAGGCCAAAGGATCGAGGGTAGAGTGGTCGGCAGTGAGCCTCCCCCACGCCCGGGTCCGGATTTTTTCGAAAAAAAAACTTGTATGCAAGCAGACGCAACCGTTAGTAACATACATAAGACTTTGGCACGATGAACATATACGTGACGAATATATAGCAATACCAAATGCGAAATTTACGGCGTGGAGAGAAAATCCGGTCGAGGAATCAAGAGCCGTATTACTAGACCCTCGATTCTCGGGAAAAATCAATCGTACGAATGATACTTTTGATGTGAATTTTCATGACATTTTTATAGAATTATTTTTGAAATTTTGAAATTAATGGCTAAATATATAAATTGACAGATTTACCAGAGCCGTAGCAAGAGTTTGGCGAAACTGGCCCAGGAGGTCGAGGGCGCAACAGAAGAGGGAACACGAAAATCGAAATTCAGTAATATCTATTCCTAAATTTCTAAGATTATAGGAGGCGA
Source organism: Pemphigus obesinymphae (assembly GCA_025469235.1). Taxonomy (NCBI): domain Eukaryota; kingdom Metazoa; phylum Arthropoda; class Insecta; order Hemiptera; family Aphididae; genus Pemphigus; species Pemphigus obesinymphae. The sequence goes on along the minus strand of JAIPRL010008066.1, from coordinate 5,797 downwards.
AAATTCGACGGGCGAAATCTTGTAAGAGTAAGTTGATGACTTTCTTTTTTTCGTTTATTAACTAGATTTTTAATGAATGGGGGCGCAACTCCAAAAAATGTATGACTTTTTTTCTTTATTGCCGATTTAGGGGCGGAAATTCGGTTCTTTGCCAAGGGCACTATTGAATCTTGTTACGGCTCTGAGATTTAACATACTCTTATTTCTCAAACTCTATAATTACATGCTCAGGTTTGCATCTTCATATGTTAAGGGCGTCCAAGATGGTCTTGATACAGCTACGACAAGCATATATAGCTACCAAACTATGGGTTTGGTAATTATGGCCAGCTTGCACCAGAGACCAAACACCACCAGTGAGAAAAATCTCGTTGGATACCTCATTTTCTACCTGGGAGACGAACCGGGGACCTCGTGCGCCGATATACGCATTTCGACCCCATGTGTAATATATTTTATTATGCTTTTAAAAAATATACTAAAAGACATTTTAATGTATATATTGTATATCAACAATAGTATATACAGTATAATTACATACACCTATTACGTTTGACCTATATTTATTTTTTATAGCAGGAAATACAAATAAAAGTTATTTAATTAATTACAAAACATTCTACTTTATAAGCGCAGTTTAAACGTTTTCCAATATTAATTGATATTAGTAAAAAACAATTGATTACCCATAGGGTAAGGATATTATTAGGCATTATGTATATTATTGTTACCTTTTAGTACAGGGGTTTCTTGTAAAATTACAAGATACGCCACGACTCAAATATCGATAACCGCCGTGGATAAAAGCGAGAGAACTAGTCCAAGGTAAATTTAATATAAGTTCCGGGTGGGAGCAAGACTGGATGATAGAGAATTCAGATAACCAAAAGCTAATGACTCACCCAACTTCCAAACAATCAGGATTTGAGCTCCCTAGAAAAACTTGGGTAACACTAAATCGCTTAAGAACAAGCCACGGAAGAAGCGGACATTATTAACGATTGTTCAATTAGGTAGCGCATTTCGAGATATACTATGAAGGATTTTCACTTGGAGAGGCAAGGTTAGATATTGTATTGTGGCGTTAAATTATTATCTTTTTATATTAACATTATTTGTTGCTCAAAGTCATACGATATATATATATATATATATATATATATACAGTACTTACAGGGGTTGGCAAGTAATTTATATTGGAGACTGGATGATTAAAATAATGATATAATCTATGTCCAGAGAAAAAAAATTGTCATTATAATAACAATGTTTTATTATTTTGTACACGTTATTTTAAATAACAACACTATTGACCGATAAGATATTTATTATGCATTATGATACAATCGCAATTTGAGTTTAATAAATAAAATAAAGTCACCTATACATTTATTTTTTATTATTCATTTTTATGAAAATAATTTTAAATTAATAAATTTAATTAAAATAATATATTAAATAGTATGTTTGTTGATTGTTGATGGTTCAGTAAACAATAGTCCTTTTGCGGTTTGCCAGTTGTCGACCCTTGCCTTAGTTTATTACCTTTATAGAATTTATAAAATTTCAGTGGAAAAAATTTCAAATGAAAATTTTCAAGTATACATCTCTACGAATGAACTTATTTATTATTATTATTTTTTTTTTTGCTTATTTTTCCATTTTCAACCCGATTTCTCAAGGGCCCGGATTTTCACCAATCGGAACAATGTTGTACACAAAACGTGTGTTCCAAATTCGAGCAAAACACTTAAACATTGCATATGGGTGGGTCTCTCCCGACGATCCCTTTTCGAACATCTTCGGTTTGAACCCGCGTTGCTATATTTTATTGATCAATCATAAAATAATTTATAATGCAATTAAAGGTTCGTCATATTGCGTAACTATATCTTTTTTACCCGAAAAAGTGATCACAAAAAAACAAAAAAAAAATACTCAATTTACGATTGAAAAATCATTAATATACGATAAACATATAGATATTTGAATACGGCTTACGACTTACAAGGAAAATCGGATTCATGGAGTATAAGGGGCTTTAGTTTCCCCCCTCGGAATATAATTTTTATACCGTACTTGTGCGCAGCCACCCGAATAGGAAAAAAAAATTATATTTTATAGTGGATTAGCCACCCCTTTCTCTCTATTTTTGATTTCTAGATCCACGCCTGTTGGGTGTAGTATATATAATGTACATTTATAAAGTATTTGAAGTTTTAGGGCCACGATATAGATAAGGTTTTGGATGGTATACTAGATAGGTTATAAAATATTTGTGTAGGAGGTGTCTGCGAATTGAGTTGATAACCAAAAAATAAAAGATCATTAAAGATTTCACCGATTGCCAACTTATTTCTTCGTAAAAATGTCAATAAGCAAAAATCAATTTTTCACCAATTTGCCGACTGGCAGAAAATTGAGAAAAACTGGCAAAAAATCAAAAAAAAAAAAAAACATTCAAACCTTAATTATTCGATTGATTTCGTGTTGTGTTTATCTGTGTGATAACAGGATCGCACTGTGGGGAGAGAGTATCATCGTTCCTGGTTCGAATATAGGTACTATATGATGGGGTATTCTAACCTCAAATGGACAACTTTAACTTCTCACCACCGGAGACCTAACCTTCAGTATGCTTACCGCGTGGGAGATAAATTATAAATTGATAATACACAATACACATCATATTTATATATATAATATTGTACAATACCAATATATTATTATATATATTATATATATTACTTCTTCGGAACATATGCGCCACGCCACAGTGCCACCGGACTGAAACTGCCACCGGATATGTCAGTCAAATGACATGCACTCACATAAAATAATCGTCGCGATGACTATATATGTATATGTGTGCTAAAATACCAAGTCGGCGACAAGAATACCGATGATTTGATCCATATAGAAATTGAAAACAATGATAACCGACATAAATATCATCGTATAATATCGACTTCATTAATTGAGAGACTCATATTATAATGGTTGGACAATAGGCGTACAGTTGAAAAATCAAAGTCGGAATGGAACGAGTATACCTGCAAATGTATCTGATTCGTGGAACAAATTTATTTTTAAGAACCAAGTTCGGATTTGCTTATTTTCAAAATAACGGAACGAAAAATGGGGACAAAAATGAACGAAATTGTTTGCTCTGGTTGGTTACCTTTTTTTTCTTTTTAAAAAAAAAAAAAATTATTACACCAAAGCGCCTTTCAAAATCTGCATTTTATTGAATATAATGGATATATCAGTGCTTTCGACTTGAATATATCCACTGTCTGTAGTATCCTACCCACCGAAATGTTTCCAACCCTACAGACACTCGACTAGCGAAATGCACATTATTTGTTTAAAACTACGTACAGGTACCTAATAATAGTGTTTCATTTTGAAAGTATGTAGCAGGTACGTAGGTACTTAGAATTTCACCACCTGGCCCGATGCTATAATTTATTTTTGCGTCACGAAAAATAGTCGATGATCTTTTTTCCGCTTATTGACATTTTCGTGAGCCCTTTTAATAAACATTTAGATTATTAAGTAGGTATATACTAAAATAAGTTTTTGAGAAAATTAAACTGCCTCCTGTTTCCTCATGAACCTAGGTCTATTCAGAGAGGGGGACTCTGGGTCAAAACTCCCACAGGCTCCTCATAGTACACGATTATCAAGAAACCCTCGATTTCCGAACTCCAATCGAAGAAAAAATATTAGGGGGGCCGACTCACACAATTCTGTCCTAGACCTCTTAGTAGCTCTGAATGGCCCTTGATGAACTTACACTATACATATAATAATATGCGTGTTCACAATTATAGGCAATAATATTATATAATAATCGCTTAAAACCAAATTTAAGCAAAAGAATCAATAAAAAAGGGATCGAGTTCCTTTTTCGAGGATTTAGAGAAAGGACGATAATTCATTTTTAAAATAAAGAACGAGGATCTGAAACGAGATCCAATTTTCCAAAAAGAATGAGTTAAACATGACTTTGCAAATACGGCAGGAAAAAAAAAATCACGGACACTACGTTTGAATGGCAATTATACATACACATTTTTGAAAGAATAGCTGATAACGCGGGCAATCTAAATAATTGTATACCTAGTGTGGTTTTCTGATTTAAAATGTAAAAAGGAAAAGAAAATTTCGAGAAATTTTCGTTTTGTCGCGATGTAGGTACTACAAAGTGTCCACAAAATTTGACACGGCTGGACGCACACGTTTGACGTTATGGATACACATTCGTATATTATTATTATTATTATTATTATAGGCTCGAGACAAGGTTATATTTTATGAGCGAAAACAATTTTAATCGCGTACATTAAATTGACGATTAATCGAATTCTTCGAAGTCGATAATAACGCAATTTCAACCTAGTGGAAGCGGCGGTGGCACAAAATAGGTGTAGTACTTGTGATAATTACGCGCACATACTGTGTCTTTACTGTAGCAATATTATTACGCACGTTGCAGTTGGTGAGAATTCGGTCTCAAACTGCACTCAAATGAACTTTCCGAAAAACGCACGCAGCACGAGATAGACAATATACACGTGGTAATAGACGATAATGACAGGAGTTAGAGGTCAAATACCTATCAAATAAATACCATGTTTTAACTACTTTACAGAGACCGGGGGGGGGGGGGGGGGGGGGGGGGGGGGGGGGGGGGGGGGGGGGGGGGGGGGGGGGGGGG
>JAIPRL010008065.1:0-21394 GCA_025469235.1 Pemphigus obesinymphae | reverse complement strand
GTTCGGTTCGGTTCGGGTTCGAATAAAAAATTGGAAGTTCGGTTCGGTTCGGGTTCGTTAAAATTTTAAAAAGTTCGGTTCGGGTTCGGTTCGACCTCAAAAATCTGGGTTCGTAACATCACTAGTATATACCAATATGAAATTGACTTATATTGTCATATGTAACAAAGTACCGGGTTACCGTAAATTTCGGTATGAATAAAATAATTATTAATCATTGAGTAGGTATATAATAAGAAATTATCGGCTGTTATATAGAAATACAAGTGGACAATTTAAATATAAATAGGTGCTCGACTGTACGGTATTATTCAGTCAACCTTATATCTCCTTATGACCTTCCTTCTATTGCGGGCAAAAGGGTATAATGGGTTGGAAAAATAGACAGGAATGTATTTTAATTAATTAGGTGAATTAGTGTTTATAACGTATCTATGAAGGGTATATTATATTATTTAGAATTAAATTTCATTCGTCTATGCTCGACCACACTACATACACATTTCGTAATAATTTATTTGATTATTTATTTATTTGCAAACATTAATGAATAAGTTAAATAATTGACTTTGCGCGTACCTCCTCCGAGTGGCCATCATACGTGAAATATTTCAAGTGTCGGATATAACCGGACTTAAGAGAACAGGATTCACGACATGTTACGAGTGTGATATAACCGACCCGAATTGTTCCTAATAATGTATGCACCTGAAATTAGCAACTTTGATGAAATTTAAATACCTGCCGGACCTTTTCCTCTAACGATGTGTATTGCAATATTGGAGATGAACTCGGTGGTAAAAACGAACGTAGAATAGATTTTTTTTTTACTTCGTGACACTTTTTATCTCCATCTCAGCGTTTTTCTCATTTCTTTCTGCTCGTCCTCGTATTTATCGAATTCAGTGTCTCCGCCAAGTCTTCGTGAGAGACCGGGTAATAACTGGATGGGAGACATTCTGAGACACCGACCGTGTTGTTGCATGTCGTCGACTATATATGTGGTCACACAGTGGATGATGCGCTGCGACGGAGCAAAGGCCGATTTGCGGGACATTTCTGTTATAGGGTTTATTGTTGACCCGTACAAGATATTGCTTGTGTCCCAACTGCACGGTCCTTTCAGTATTATATAAACGTACTCGTTACGTCGCGCGTCGGCTAAAATATAACCGGAGCGTGTGTGACCCTTGTCTTTCGCAACGCAAGCATCTCCTCGTTATATCGACGCTTACAGCTAGGGAAAAACGGTCGTAAACGACATTTTCGTAATTTTACAGGGGAGCCAAAATACAAAATACACTATACTTACATTTTTCTGTCCTCTTTTTTTTTTTTTTTTTTTTTTTTGGAATTTCACTTACAAATATAATTATTCTCGTATAAATCTATTCGTTTACCGTGCATGCCGAGTATTTTATGTATAACTATTGATTATGATTACTACGGTCAAAATTAGCTGATTTCTCCACTTACCTGGTTTCATTTGTTGGTCACCCATTTACGCCTGAACTCGTGAGCATAGACGAAAAATCTCGTTTACGCCAGTCATATATTAATATTTAATACTCCCGACAATAACTACAAACCTGAAAAATAAGGCGTTTACTCGTGATTTTTAAACATCCATAGTTATTCGTAATCAAAAATCATATCGATACAATAATGGACCCTATCGATAGACAATCGTGGTGTTTTACGCCAAAATGTTCGTAACTCATTGTCGACAAAAATATCGTTTACGACCTACTTCCCTGTAAGCGTCGATATGTGTTTATTGAATATATTTTATTTGCGCGAATTGAATTATAGTTGAGATGTGATTTTTTTTTTATAATGTTATATAGGTAGCCGATACATATTATTATTCTTATTACATCTGTTCGCAATTTATCGTATATATGCTTACATTTTTAGATCGGTGTGGCGTGCCTGCAACTCATTGTCCTACCACTGTTTTTATTGACATCGAAAATGAACATAATGTCTTTTAACATACATGATTATACACAAAATACGATTATATTTCAGTATTACAATATTATCAGTGTTATTATTACACGTGCGTACAACATAACAACAACATAACAATATACAATATAACTCAATATATATATATATATATAATATTATGCAGCAGCAGTGATATTTAAGGAAATCGTGAGGTCAAGTTGTTTTCCTCATAAATGTATATTCACAGGAAGAATACTTCCACGTATTTGTGTATACGCAAGCTCGTTATGTTTTTTCATCTCCATTCATGTTGATTTATTAAAAAAAAAAAAAATTATAAGAATGATTTATTTATTTACATTTATATTCTAATACATAATTTTTTTTAAATCTATAATAATAATTGAAATTTGAACTTATTAATGTAATATCATATAATTTTGTAATATATGTTTTACGCTCGATTGAGGGAAGAAGCTGTATATTTGTAGTAATAATTAGGATTGGCATTACAATATATATTATAAATAATACCTATTAATATTTTAAAAACATAAACTTAAAATGTAAAAAAAAAAACGTTAAAAATAGATGGAAATAATTCATATTGTCATGAATATCATTTGAATAGCGTAAAATCAATATTATCAATCATAAAATATGTTTGACTATAAATGATTGTTAATATGTCTGCTATTAATAATAAACATATACCTAATGCTAGTGATAAATACTGTGTTCATTGATTATCAATATTTGTATCGTTTTAGTTGATAAAATACCATTCTAAAAAAAGCTCTTAAAAGAGCCGAAAATGCTAAAACACTACAAAAATACAATAAAACACTCACAAATATATAAAAAAAATAAAAATTACATTAAAATAATCAGTATTTTCACTTAAAAGGCATTTCTTCCTGCTATACTAACAATGTACCAAAAAAAATGTAGTAAAAATAAGTTACGGAATGAACTTTTTGTTCATATTTTTCATCCCCTCATTTATATTGTCTATATTTGTTCCCCTTGAAAATACATATAAACATGTACATTTAAACTATAACATTAATTTAAGTATTATATATGAAACTGATGATAACTGATTAAAAATTATAGCGAAGGAAAATTGTAATTTTTTACTAATTGGTTAAACAAATCCTGAATTGTATCCATTTACCATTTTCTTTTATTGTGAGTCACTTTAACTACAGAGTGTGTTCAAAATTTAATTAAAAATCTCAACTTTAAATAATAATGTATAAAAATAGGTACCTATAGCTATATATATGTATAAAGTCAATCTCATAAAATGGCCGGGAAAAAATTCTTGTACATAAATAGTAAATTATATATTAATATGACGTATAACATATAGTTCGGGATAATGTATTTTTTACTTTTCCAGTTGCCCCAATTCGACCGTGAGTAAATTTCCAATTCCAAGCCATATGTTAAGCTATATATTTTGAGTCTTTTTTTCTCCGAATACGGATCGAACCGTTTCATTTTCAGGGCACGTACGTCCAATGACAATATTATATAGGTTCGTCATTTATATATGATATCGATTGTCCAGTTTAAGACAATGACAACTCATAAAAGTTAGAATTTTAAGGAACTATACAATATTCTGACGAGTTAAAAATAAAATAAGACTATTGACAGTTTTTTTTTAATGTAGAAACAAATACTTTTAATGTACCTATACATTTTTCAAATACTTTTTAGGTAGGTATTAAAAACAGTCAAAATACTTACATAAATTAGAAGTGTTTTTACGAAAATCAAATATTAATACTGAATAAAAACTCGAAGTGTTTACTGGGGATTAAGGATATGCTATTTTTATATGCATATTTCTTGTACATTTTGATGATTTTTATTAATTATTTAATAAATTAAAATAATATATGATATAAATATAAAATAATGTATGTATAGATGTATTTCTTGAAAAATACTTATAGTTTTTGTTTTTAAACATTATTTATTACACGACTGTCTTTCATGCAATAACTTAACTAACTTTCATTTCACTATTGAATTGAAATTGACTAGGTAAATTAAAAATATTTTTTCATGTAGTTAACTCTTTTTTCAATTCAATTTTATTGTCAATATATTTGGTGGAGGGAGAAATTGGCGATACCTTGTTTGCTGTTTTTGATTCACGTCCTAACCTTATATCATTAACTTAGTGTTCTGAAAAGTCGTCGTCCGTCGTTGCGGCGTAAAACACCGTCTTCCGGGCATATCGAGTGTCACGAAAATCGTATCAGTGCGACACGCCCAGCTGGCGCCTCGCAGCCTTTCAACTATATTATTATATTATTTTGGAAAATACATTTTGTTTTTCATTTTTCTCCATTTAGTTTTTATATGTAATATATATATACCGTTCGGGTCTTTCCCATAATTCCACATATAGCCCCAGGACAAATTTCCGTTTTACAAGAGCGCGCTTGTCGACTTCAATTCACCGGAACACTAATGACTTTTTCACGATCCTGTGTAAAAACAATTTGCGACTTTATGAAAATATACCTATTCACAGTACGGTGTATTATTATTTACTATTCATTATTGTATAATTTTTTTTTTTCATTAAAAAAATGCATTATTTTATTCACTATCGTTGTATTCAAAAGACGCTCATAAACAAAGTTCAGTAAGCTTAATAATATTATTAAAAAAATAAATAAATAAAAAAATAAGTAATCTTCTTTAAGTAACTTTATTTGTTATTTCATATTTCCCCTACATTTATCAAATATTTTCGTTAAAAAAGGTAGTATTTTTAAGCTTAAGATAACTACAGGAAAAATGAAAAAATGACCTCTTCAAAGTACCAACTAGAATCAATTTTTCGTTAAGAAGTTATTTACTCAAAACCTCCTGCTCAACCCCATCTACTCGAACAAAGTTTATATAATGGACATATACAATTAATTTAAAAAAATATCTCAAAACCAATATATTTGCTCAAAATCTAAAGTGCAGTGCAGTCGTCGTCATACCATCCAATGCTAGTTTACAAAGTCGAGTTCTCTTAATCTTACATTACACCATTTTAATTCATTTCAATGACATTTTCCATTTTATTTCTACTGACTACGATCTATATAATGTAAATTTCCTAGGTTTAATTAATAGTAAATATAAAATGTAGTCATTTGATATATAATTACATAATTATTATATATTATATATTTTTATGACAGATATATTATAATAAATAAAATGTTACATTATAAAAAATAATACATTTTCTTATTAAAATTAAAATTGAATTATAATAATATTATGTGTTCCCTATTTTTTAATAAAATTCAAAATATCTCATATCTCAAAATATTTTATTCATCAATTATTGTATTTTAGTAATTTTAGTATCATTAGACGAAACTTACAAGATGAAACAGGCCGACTTTATTCTGGACTGCCTCGTTAATGATTAAAACAAATGATTATTGCCAAAGTATTTTATTGTTATGAACATATATACATATAATATTTAATTCGATATATTTAAAATGATTATTTATGCAATATTTACAATATGAGGCAGGGATTTGCCGGGAGGAGATACAAAGGTTGACTCCTAGAGACCCACGTCCGGGAAGAACGTTCCCTAACAACCCTACTTGTAGAAGCGGGTTGCCCAAGCCTATCGCCCAGGTCGGGTGATCTTCCCACAAGTATCAAGGAGTGCGTGACCTTCGGCGGGGATCACGAGGTTTTCGTTAGTTATGTATATTGGTAAACGTTGAGGTGCATATATAAGAATATATTTACGTGGTGGACGGTGGACCGCGCCGCTGGTATGCAATGATGATGTGTCACGGATCGACGGTGGTTCTCTGCGGTTCGGCGTGATGTGTTCAGCCCGAAGATCCCAGAAAACCGGGTTAATACGGTCCGGTGAATGCCCCACTAACGGTGGTAGAAGTCGTACTTTGGTCCACTATGGTCCTACGCTGATGGTACAGATTTTGGTCATTCTGGTCGAGGACCGTCCGTCTCGGTAGTTGGTTCTACGTTGGCCCGTAAGGCATGTCACTCAACTTGTAAAAGTAGTGACCTTTGGGAGGAAACTGACATAACTTGTAAAAGTACTAAACGAGCAATCGGAAGTGAGGTGTCGTTCTCTTTTTACTGTGCTTTGTATGGCAGTCTAGGACCTATTTAGAGTATCAGGCCGTGGGCCTATGACTCTTTATGTTTTTCTTGGGTAGATTGTGGAATCTAATTTTTGTAATGGTGTAAAGTTTACTGGTGTTTTTCTTATTTGTATAATTTGGTCGGCTGGAATTTCGCCTAATGTCTGAAGGTGTGTGTATGTGCTTATAGAGAGCTAGTGGAAGAAAATTGCCGATGCGCGTTTGGCCTCTTTTAGGAGAGACTGTAAGTTGGCTGGATATAGTATTGCATCGTTCCTCGTCAAGTAGTAGGCTCCAGTGATCGTGCGGTGTCGTTCTCCATCAAATTGCATGATTGGATTAGTGAGGGATAAATCTCTCACCGTTGTCACAAGTTTCGGGACAATGTCCCATTTCTTGGATTGTGAAGTGTCTCCGTCAAATCTGCCAGTATTTACCACCTTGCAGTGTAGTATGGTCTGTACGGTTGTGTCGATTTTAGTGTTTCCATTTTCATATGAGTCTGTACTCGATCTCTTCGGTCTGTTGTTTTAAAAATGTTGTAAGATGTAGTAGATGCTTTATCGGACTTTATATTTTATAATCGTCGCTCCTCGACCTTTATTGTTCCTTTTATCCGTTATTAAATACCGGTCAGTTAGGTTGGTTCTAGTAATCACGCGCTCTATTGTTGTTTTTTATTGACACTATTCTTCGGTCTTTCTTTTTCCACCGCTTAATTCCGTCGATAGATACACCACCGGTATGCCAAGTATCGATCTTGTATATCGATCGATTTTTATCGTGTTCTAAGTGTAGCGGTTCTCCGCTAAATATGTTTTATTTAAATTGTTGATTTATTGGCATATATGTGTTATTGTTGGTTTCGGGCCGCTACAAAGAATATCAGAAATTCGGTTAAACTACAAAATTAGGATGGGAATTAAAACTTGAAAACTTGAATATTGATAAAATATTTTTTTTTTTTAATTTTTAACTGCCTATTAAAAATGTAAATGAACTTAAATTCAATTTTAATAATTTTGATTATATGTATGTATATATATTTAATTTTAATGTAAATTAAATTTTCAAAAATAATTAAGGATAAACTATATTTTTAAAAACAATTTATTAGATTAAGAGGTATGGTTTTAAAAGAGTACAACCTATACCATTATATGAGTAATTAAAACATTATAGGACATTTAAAGAAAACTATTAATTCTAACAGTTGAAAACATTTTTAAGTGATTTTATTTCAAATGTTCAATTTTATTATCAAATAATAATTAGTATAACTTTTAATTATTTTGTAAGCATCATATATTTGTTTAAAAACATATTAATGCAAAATAAACTATTAAAAATTGTTTTTAAATGGTTTTATAAATATTATACTTACTTTAAAATTTGGAGTTTTACAATTCTCTAAATATTCTTCTCCGAAATTACAATAAACTTTCTTAAACATATTTAAATGACATTTAATGCAAGGTCCATCAGAGCCTTTGGTGAAAAATTTAAAAATGGATTTAAAAACGATAATATTTTAATAAAAAAAAATTTTTATTCGTGTAATCATTATTCTAAAAATCAATAAAATTGCGTCTTTGGTATAAAAAAAATAAATACCAATTAAGTTATTTTCTTAATATTTTTCTCTAACAATATTTAGTTATTTAAAACAATAATTTTTAAATACTGTTTCATTTATTTCACATAGTCATATATTATTGCCGCTAAAAATCATTTGTGTGAGTGTGTGACGTTCTCCTATAAATCTTAAATACAAAAACTTTTTCTATTCCTGAATCAGAATATAATTCTACAAGTGTCGTTATTTTTTGGGTAGGTCTAATATAATAAAACATTTATAATGAAATGATTTATTTATCGTGTTTGAGATTAAAAAAAAAAACGTACAAAATATGCATAAATAAAGCGTACTAATCGTATTATTGGATACTGTCGAAATGGTTGTCGTCCAACCGTTACGAATCAAGAAGAAAATCGTCTTCGTCGGTCTGGTCGTTTGATAAAAAAAAAAATGAATATTATTTTTTATATCCCTATTTACATATTGCCGTTTCAGCGATCGACACGTTCGTGCAATGTATCGGTAAATATTTCCATTGAGTGGGTTTCACGCATGCATTTACGCAGAGATATATTGTCGAACTTACATTGTCGGACATATTATGTTACAACGGTGACGGAGAATTTGTTCTGAAGTCAAACCATCCGTTTTTATATTCTTAACGCGTACCATGCGAGCCGAAACTTGAAATCGTGTATGTAATCTTACAATATAACGGTGAATATCGCAGACAATAATAATAATAATAATAATAATAATAAGATGTATTCGTGTTAGTACACTGTATGTAAAGCTCGGAAATAATATTTCACAATTCTCGCTGACATCTGATATAACAAGCAATGCGAAGAAATCGTTTATATTTTCACGCTAGAGTGACACGAAAATAATTATACTTCGAACAAAAAAAACGTTACACTCCATACATTCAAACCGATATGACGTATTGACATAAATATATTCGTCATAATGCACGAACGTCTAAAGACGGTCGAAAGTGGCATATTTCTCCAGTGGCCTAGACATAAAAGCCAAACGAAATTACCGCACTTGCCTCGAGTGATTCGATTTTAATTCTGTAAATATATCAGTTTATTTTTAGAGTCATTGTACCAAATAGATATTGATATGATGTTAATTTATGAACGTATTTAAAGTGCACGTTACACTGTATAGTGAAGTAATATTCATTTGAAAAGCCGCATTTATACAATCCCTTTAAAGACGATATCTGTACGTATAACAGAGATATAAAAATTCGCATTCAAACAAATGATCGTTTAAAATACATTGATTATATTATTATTTGACTTGATGAACTTGTATTCAAAAGGTCCGAAACAAACGAGTTCTTGATTCGAGTAAATTTCGATACTCAAAGTGATTTTGGGTTGGGTACGCGCTTAATATCTAAGGTTTCAAAATAACTAAATAATAAAAAGCCATATATGACGACTAAAAATACGCCCTTATTCTTCATATAACTATATAATATAACCGATACATGTAAAATGGCGTATAAAAATATACTACTGCTAATGACAATCCGCGGTATCACGAGGCCCATTAAACTATTGAAATCTCGAAAACGGATATGAATAATCATTACTTCTTTTGTTGCTAACGAAGAACTCGCGCATCTCTCGAACCATAGAGTTTAACAGATAATAATGCAATAATTTATTTAGAACAGCACGATAGACCCTATAAATTAAATAGGAATTGTATACAAATATAATGTTCTGAACAATTTTACATAAATAATATAATCTAAACTAATCTAACCTAACCAAAAAAACGCCAAATGGATGGCACACTTTTCATAGTTCTGATAATGCAATCAAACCAACGTGTGTCTCTCTGTAGAAGTGTGACTGGAAAAGAAAAGTGATTTTTTTTTATCACAAATTATAGATAATGATTAACATATTATTCGATATGGTTGTGCACTTGCATGGCAATAAATCCCAAAATTATTATAAATCTATACTATATTTTTATACACTCCAGAGTGTACCGTCTGGTTTTATATAATCTGTACTAATACGAAGCTTACGCAGTAATTACCCTCACACTCAAACTCCTAGTACTCCTATGGTATTTATATGATCTGATAATCATTTAAACCGGAAAAATATTATGAAATAATACAAAAACCGGTAATCAATATTGACCGAAAAAAATTATTTAGGTTTTATTATTCTATTGTAAATGATAAATCATAATAGCTAATTGGGATCTCGTCAAATTTTCGAAGACCAAAGTTTTTATGATTCTACTTAATTTAACAACTTTACATAACAATTGTAAACTGTCGTACATGAGTACGTGACTATATAATATACAGAAGGCCGGGCTGTGTTATAAAATGTAATAACCCTCGCAGTACAGGCCACTCGGTCATTCAAAAACTTGTGTTTTAACAGGGTTAAACCCTACCTTTTGTATTTAGTTTTACATAAATTTGCGAAACGCTTCTTGGCCGGATATGAAAAGCACGACGGGATATATATTAAACCAACAATGGACACGGTAATCACGTCAAACGTGTACCCTCTAAAACTACATAAAAAGTTTCCTGTGCCTCTCACAGACACTCTTCAAATCCAATAGGTATATATAAATGTCCGTCAAAAACACTATAATTTAATTATAAATCTATACGGGTTCAGTAATTATAACGTAAAGTCCTCGGAGTTCAAATATTGTGCTAAAAAAATGCATATTATACACGGTCAAGTGTCAAAGCATGAGGCATTATATTATAAATATAATTACACCGACACTGTCGCCGCCGTCACCACTGAAATTCGATTATAAATACACTCTAAACTATAACGTCACTCGATTGAAAAAAAAAGTCCTGTCAATAGCCGGTCAAAGTACTTGGCTCGTCTGGTAGAATACTGGTGGTAGATATATTGAATTTGAAGTCAATGATAAATCATATCTTTCTACAAAATGTTTTTGAGCAGACCTTCGGTGTAATAATTTAAAAAAAAAAATCCATTAACCAAGACAAATTCATTTGATATTTTGGTATTTCCTTTCCATTTATAAAATATTTCCGATATAAAATGTCATTTTTCTTTACGTTTAGGGAACCACAGGAAAAATCGAAAAATGAACATTTTAAAGTACTAACCAGAACCAATTGTCTATCAAAAACTCTCTTTACTCTAAAAGTACTATACAGGACTTCTTTTACAGGAAAAAGTGTATATCTACATACTAAAAATATACAAATAAATAAAAGCCCGTCTGTAGGGGGTGGAAGAACTTCACTCATTGGGTAGAATACTGGTGGTGGATATATTTATAATTTGAAAGCAATGATAAATCATTTCTTTCGATACAACGATTCTGATCGAAGGGTCGGTCGAAGCTAGGTACATTACTTCTATAGTCAGTAACCATGACTAGTTTATTAGTTATTTTCTAATTACAATAACTTTTCATGAAATTTCATTTATAAAAGGTAGTTTTTTATTACACTTTTGAAAACAACGTATAAATCAAAAAATTACCGCTATAAAGTATTAATTAAAACAAGTTTCCTACCAAAAACCTTTACACAGAAAACTATTACTTATTATAAAATATATAAAAAATCATATTAAATTATTTATAATAAAATAATAAATAATAAATCTATAATAAAAGTAAAACCATAGATTCTTCACTCTGCTCAAAATTGAATATATATTATGATATTCTGCTATAAAATCAATGGCAAAGTTACAATATAATTTGTTCCGAATCAAAATATGCTCCAAAACATATATACGAGTATATACAGTCTTGAATAGTATTCCTAGTACAGTATTTGTACAGAATACTATTCCTATCTAGAATATCTTTTAAGTATTTAATACAGTATTTTGAATAATAAAAATAAAAAAAACTTCTAAGGTTAAAATTATATATATTTAAAAAAAAATTACTCAAAAATAATTAAAACACCTTAAACACATATTGTTGACAGTTTACGTTCGATTAAATAATAATTTAATTAATATTTTCATTGTAATAATTTAGTACATAAAGATAAGAGAAAAAATTCAAAAAACATTTAGAATATTTTTTACTTTTTTTGGAATCAATATCTGAATACTTTTTTTGAATGTATTTGGAATACTGTAACAGTCTTCTCACTGACTCTCGCGTCTATCCGAAGATTGTCTAGCTCCTGTCAGTATTACTTTTCCTTTTGAGTCGACTAAAGTTTAATACCTAAATGTTTACAATGCTGAGGAGACAGCCTTGTTATTACTAAAGCTATTATATTGGATACAAGATTATATTTAAGTATTAACTAGAATTCTTATATTATTATTTTATATTTTATTTGTTATACTAATCTTAAACTAACTTACATACTTTCCTCTTCTACATGTTTTTACGTTGACACTTGTTTATTTTTCCACTTCTCTATATTTCATTTGCCATCCATTCCGAACACATTTATCATTTTCACTATAATTTCGTCACCACTGACTTTTTGTCACTACCTGTATGTAAGTCCACTCATATGCACGCCCCCCCCCTCCGTCATAGACTTTAAAACCCTTAATCGGCGGCTAGTATATGTGCTGGTAGTCTATTATACAGAAATTCCCACGCTCCACCATAGAGACACATGATGTCGTAACATATAACGATATGTTATATAATATGCCTCCTGTCCTTTTTAAAACTGGTATAGGTACATATCCAAGTAGACAATGAAGACCGTGCAGGAAGTGTAGTTGGTGTAGACATTATTGGCTAGGTTAGGTTATAGGTTAGGTTAGGTTGATCCCATTTGAAACACTTATGGGTACTCCACCTTTCAACAACCACCGGTTCTTTCAATATAAACTCCACCAACGATCTTATTGTGTTGGAGGTCTACTCACCTTGTTGAAGAATTAAAATTTTTTGACTTCATAATATTTTCTTTATTTTTAACGAGATATGGAAAGTCTTCTTTGAATATAAATTTTTTTTTCTGTTTGCAATTTTACCTACACCGGACCATACTATATAGTAAATAATAGTCACTTCCATTAGGTAATAATGACCTATAACTCTATAAGAGGATAGGCTATTCCCCTGCAGTCCATTGAACATATCGATGTCGTCTTTTACCCCTCCAATTAACATAATTTATCATTTAATTTAGTTCACATAATAAATATCCACATGCAAATAAAATTATAAATCCTTGAAACATTTAAACACCACATCATCATCAAATTTAAAATATCAATCAAATCTGTCACAATATAAAAATATTTTTCAGAATATTTAAATAACCACTAAATTGGTTTTACAAAAAAAATGTCATTATCAAAATAATAATCCAAAATATATAAATAACTACTTAATAATTGGTTTTACAAAAATAAAGCAATAACAAAATAATAATTCATCGTTGGTACAATAACCATAATATTTTTCAAAATATTCAAATATAATCACCTAATTGATTTCATAAAAATATACCTACATATAATTTATATTTAAAAATATAATTATAAAATGATTTTAAAAAAATTACAATATAACTACAATAATAGAATACTTTTAACCTTTTAAAACCCACATTAATAAAAAAATATATCAATACGACAACAATAATAAAATGCTTTTAATAAAATCAAAGCCTTTTAATACCAAAAAAAAATCTTCATCAATATTTCCAAACAATAAAATAAAAAATACAATCACATTTTCAAAATATTTGAACACATACCATAACTAAAAATAAAACAAATGTGAATCAAAATTTGTATACAATTGAAAATTATAAATAATTCCATACTTAAATATCCTAAATACTCACACAATTTATGTCAATTACAATAAATTAAAATATTAAAATAACATCCATATATACACCCAAAGGCAATTAATATATAAAATTTAAATGTTCAATCACAACAATTATTGTAAACAAATACAAAATGCATTTTTTTCAACTAACTCCATAATACATATAATCAATATACACAATCATTTTAATTCCAAATTATGAAAAAAAAATTTTCTTTTAGTAATTTTCGATTTCCGTTATATTGAGTTTAGGTTTAAAAATCCTTATCATTTGTCATATCGATTTAGTGCATTTACATCTAGCATTAACTTGTAGGGAGCAGTCATTATTTTTATTTGTCCTATAACCATGATTGATATTTTTTCGATTGTATTGATTTTTTCTAAAATTATTATTAGATTTCCTTTAGTTTGATTATCGAAAAATCCGTTATTCCTATTGTAATCTCTATTATCATGATAACTATTGAATCTGTCATAATTGTTTCTATTAAAATTTCTATTATTTTGATAAAAATTATTGTCAAATCCGTAATTTTTATCGCCATTGTAATTCCTATTATTTTTTTAATTATTAAATTATTCCTTATTATTTTGGTATTTATCAAATCTGTCGTAATTATTTCTATCATTTTTATAAGTATTAAATCTTTCATCGTTATTTCTATTATAATCGCTTTTATCTTGGTAGTTATCAAAAATATAATAATTATTTATATTATTTTGATAATTATTAATTCCTTTGTAATTATTTGTATTAAAATTGCTATTAATTCTTGGTTCTGACTGATTTAATTTAGATTTTCTAATGTTAATTATTCTAATTCAAATAAATCAACATTCTAATTATCACTACTCATTGATCTTGAAGTTTCTATCTTTCTTATATTTGTTTCTAATTCTTCCAAGTTATCATTTTTTTTAGTTACGGCCTTGTAATAATTTGGAGTTAACTCCTATAATATAATATCAATTTTCTCTACTTCAGGAATTCCTTTATTAATTTGAGAAATTAAAAATAACATATCGGTTAAAATTCAACAATTGTTTCATTACATTTAAACTTTCTATTTCTTAATTTATTTCTTATCATTCGATTTCTAGCAGATGAAACAAACTTAGTCTTAAAAATATCCTCTATCTTTTAAAATGTTAAATAATAATAAAATGTAATACTAGTGTTCCCCGATAAATATAGAATATATTCGATAAGCTGTATTCTTAATATACAACGGTGAATAAGTTAATTGAATATTATAAGACCAATCATTTAGCTTTAGCTACTATATTAAAATAGGTACATAAAAAACCTATCACACACTAATCACTCACTCCAGTAATCATATTAAGTGTAAATATTGCCATATTAAATATTTTCTTTCTTCCCTTATTTATGATTTTACTTCTAATTAAATCGTATGAATTAAAAATATTTATTACATTAGTTTTAGTACCACCTAAATTTATTTTGTTGCCGTATGTATTTTATATCTTTATATCTGTTTAAATTGGTGAATCTTTAAAATCAATTAATATAGACTGAGAACTAGTAGGTACTCGGTAATTGACATGAATCAATAAATGCTAAATCTTATATCCCATTTTAATTTTCATGAAATTGAGGAAATATCAAATGTATGTAGATGTTACTAATATCTTCTGCCCTCAACCATTTTAAACTCGCTATCGATAAAACCTAGAGTTCGATAAATGTAATTTACATACATAAATCATGGACTCCAAATGCCCGGCGCCTCCACCAAATGTAACAATCTCCTCGCTGACTCACGTCTGTCAGCAGATTGCCTAGCTCCTGCTAATATTACCCTTCATTTTGGGTCGACTAATACCTATATTTTTACAAAACTGAGAAGCCATTCCTAAAGCTATTATATTGGATACAGGATTATATTTTAATATTAAGAGAACGCCACACACCCTATTTCTAAGGGGTTTTATATAGCTAATTTTAAGGATATTTTTAGAAAAGTGAAAATCTCATGATTGAAAAATATTTAAATACATTTCAGAAGTAATTTAAAAATAGTCCTACACCAGTAACATATTTTCATCGTAACGTTTTAATAAATAATTATTAAAAACTAGGTCAAACATGTTTCGGGAGATGCACGTTTCAGAAAAACTTAGTAATTTTAGCATTTTATGACTTCTAAACAAATTTAAACATCATAAAATAATCTAAATTTTAACTATCCTCTTCTACATGTTTTACATGTTTTGACACTCGTCTCCACCTGTCATCCATGCACGCACATTCGTCATTTTCACTCTCATTTCATTATCACTGACTTTGTGTCACTGTCTGTGTATTTCTGGTCGGAGTCCGCTTATATGTACAGCCCTCTTTCTCATAGGCATTAAAACCCTTAGTCGGCGTTTATTATATATGTCGGTAAGCTCATAAGCTACTACACAAAAATCCCTGCGCTTCGACATAGAGACACATGATGTCGTAACATATCGTTACAATACATAAAAAGATTTTACCAAGTCTGTGTAAATTTAGTATAACCAATATACTCAAATTGAACTTTATTGTGATTCAAAATTATAATTCACATATCTTAAATATTACATTTTTTGTTTAGTTTTGTCTTTGAATTATTTAAAAATCGTTTAAATTAAATACCTACAACCAACTATTTCTTTTTTATGTGTATACTTAAAGTTTAACCAACACCCGGCATTATCTACTTCATATAAATATACGTATATAATTAATAATTATAGTACCTATATAGAACCATTTTATAGAAAAAAAAAACAAAAATTCAGTGTTTAAATATCATTCCACGTAATTATATCATTAAGATAATATAGTTTTTTTATTCAATTTATAGTTTTATATAACTAACATTTATCTTTCTGCATTTTGAATATATTTTTATCAAGAGATATCGATTTAGTATAGATATATTTTAACCAGATACTTTACTGGCTACAGATATAATACCATGTAACTCGACAGTTATAAGTGTGAGCATCAGTTATAAGAATTTATAATTAATTTTTTATTAAAATTAAATCTTAGAGTTATTGAATTTATGTGTATATTGCTAATTTTATTAATTATATAAGTCATAATAGTGATACTATATTATATTGATTGCGTAGTTATGTACTTTCTTCAATCTTGACAAAATATCACGATAATTATTGAATACTATCTTGTATGTTTACTAAAAATAAATAAATTTAAAGTTTAATAAAACTTGCAAATATACAAAACATAAAACGTATTTAAAAACAAAATCGATACAATGCTATGCTGAAGCTTAAAATAATAAAAATGTAAATATTATTTTAAAAATGTGTGTTGAATATTAAATTTATAATTGGCTCGCTGCTTTTCAAATCGAAAATTATTTCCGAATAAAAATATCGAAGCCAAACAAAACTGCTTAAAGGATAAGCTTACTCTACCAAGGACTCGGTTTCGGTGGCATGTAAATACACTTTAGAAACTAAAGTTTAAATCAAAGAGACCGTAAAAACTATTTCTATAGTTTTCAAGAATACCTATATAAAATTTAAAATAATAATACACTATCGTGTCCGAGGATCGAAAGGATCATCTTCCACCATCTTCACCAACATCCACCATCTGTATCTGGACGTCTTTTTTACTTTTGCACGGACTAATCTATATTACCTAGGGATATACTTAAATTGAAATAAAACTATAAACTCAAAATCAAGTTAACAGGTAGTGCCAATAAGCCCCATTTTTATTTAACAAAAAATAACTTAATATTTATTTATATTTGTAAATCTTGGGTAAATTCAAAAAAATGGATACATCGAAGTAAAATATGCACTCGTAGGCTACCAAAATATTTTAATTTTCAAATACGTGTTTCGCCTTTAGTTTATCTGAGTAATTTATACTGCAACAATCCAATATTATTTTAAATTTAAAAATAAAGCACAACAAAAGCCAATTTAATGGATATGCTGAACAGTTGATTTGAGTAAATTGCTATAGCTCGCGGAAAAGGAGACGTTGAATTGAACGAATTGTTCTCGAGTCGTACTATTAATATAAATTCAGATATAAATTTCAAATCATCGTATCTAAAAAACGATCCTGAACTTAGGTAATTCTTTCCAATAAAAAGTACTTAATTTTGATACTTTACAGTTATTTTGAAGGCTAATTTGTCTTGCGCGTTTGATAATTACTTGAAACATTGAAACATCAAAAAATGACCTTTCTTAAGTATTAAAAACCTATTGTGAAACCAATAGATAATTTGCTTCTGACAAATACTAAAAACCAATATTCTAATATAAATTATAATTCTTGAATTTAAGTTTATAAATAAATTAAACGTTTTATAATTTTATAAAATTATATCATACATAATGTAATTATGATACAGATATAAAAAATATATTAAATATATACATAATATATTTCCTATAATATTATGTATTTATCTATAATTTAGATATATTCACGTTTATAATAATAGTATTTCAGTAGTTTAAACGAAAAAAATAAATATACTAATATGAATCTATATAGTATACACATATCTAATTAATTTCTCAACATCATTTCATGATCTTCTTTTATTTTTTTTTTTAATAATATTTATTATAACTTCCTGTAAAACTCCCTGAAGTTCGTTTCTTCATCAAATGTTTCCATAAAAATGTTTATGACAGTTAAGCTTGGTTATTATATTTTTTTTTTTAAAAAATAAATGAAATTTTCTGTAAAACAAAAGGTTTATGATTTTATAAGTTTATGAAATAGCAAATTATATATATATATATATATATATATATACACACACATATATAAATATATCGTTGAATAATAATTCAATGTTGCTCAGTTTATACATAGGCTAATGCAATAAAGTTTTAAAATAAACATTATAATTTACGATTATTAAAATATTTTTATCTAATATATGATATAAATTATACATTTAGATGTTCCAATTGAAACTAAAATAAAATCATAATAATTCTAGATGTTTATGAATGTTTACAACAATATTGTATAGGTACACTTTATTCTAAAAGTTGGGTTGTTATAATCTTTTACGTATATTTAGATGTTCTTATATCACGCATTGTATAAAATTATTTTAATACAACGTAATATTTTTTAGTACATGGTGTTCGGATTTTGAAAACAAAATAAATTGTCAAAAACAAAAACATTTAGATATTAATAAAAAAAAACACATTTTAATTTAATTTAAACCCAAAATAAAGTGTTTTTGAACGTAAATAAAAAGTTGTAAAAAAAATATATACCTATCTAATTAAATTTAAAAAAAAAAAAAGTTTATTTATTTGGATTGGCGCTAGATTAAAGTGTTTACTGATCAAACAATTTTAATTGATTACCTATAAAAAATATTTTTCCCCTAAAATATTAATTTAAATTGAGAATTCCATTATCCTCGTATTCTTTTTTAAACCGTAACCTATATTAGCGGAAAAAATATTTTTATAAACCGAAAAATATAGTTCGACGTTTACAAACGATATTGTCATATTGATGATTTTATTTTTTTCTAAATTATAATTACTATAAAAACCAATAAAAATAAATTTATAAATAAAATAATTAATATAAAGATTATAAAAAAAATGTACATTTTTAGGATTTGCGAAATACATATACGTCAAAACCCTAATCCCATTAATTAGTATAAAGTACCTATAGATGTATTTTGACTAACTTATTATATATATTATAATATATAGGTAGTTATATCATTATATATATATATATGAAATTTATTAATAAGTGCTATATTATAAGTATATTATATAAAATATGTCAATTTCGTGTACTTACGACAAATTATTTTGTTTCAGCTGGCTCGAATATTGTGGGCAAGTTTACACAGAGTGTCAGGCGAATAGTACAAGACGTCAAGGACGAAGGCACAGCCAGTAAGTTAAGAAAATAATTAAAATCAAAAAGCAGGAATACGCAAGTCGTATAGTAATTTTAATGATTCGTATTTGTTAGGCTTGCGAAATGGGGTGCTCGGGAAATGAAAATTTCGTTAATGTTTGCCGGAAATTACAGAACGCGAAATAAACGTAGACACCCGTGAGAAAATAGGAAACAATGTGAAAATTTTATTTATATGGGAGAACTAATACCGGAAATGAAAACGAAAACGAAATTGAAAACCAATCATAAACGAAAATGAAAAAAATAGAAAGTCAAAAACAGAAACTAACCACAGAAATGTCAAAAAACCTATTTTTTATTTTTTTTTTAGATTTTGTGCTTGGCAAGGAAGCTATGGATTTTATAACGATGTTAATTTCCTTGTTTTCTTTTCTGTAAGCAAATTTTTTACCAGATGAAGCTGAGGAGGAGCTTTCGTTCTGGTATAATACTATGATATCGATATGAAATCGGCTCTAGACAGTACTCTATACATAGTATTTTTCGATTTTTTCCAGTAGTTTCCTTAGGAAGATAAACGTCCTTGTATATGGTGTATGTATTACATACACCATATATTACATACACTACACATACATACATTTTTTTATATTTATATATATAAACAAACAAGGGGCCACACCGCCGAGGCATTACTTAGGTCCTTGCCGTATCGTTTATTAACGGAAACGAAACAATCTTGACACAAGCTATTCTTAAAAACTAAATTTTAAATTATATATACATAAAGTACACAGTAGATACATAAACAAAAACTGAATAAATAACAACTTAATTTAGTTTAAACGTCAGAGCTACTGCCTCGCCCTGTCCTCTGTTTCTCTGATGCCCATGATTCTCGAAAACGGTCTTTTTACCTTTGCCCGTGCTGCCGGAGACATCTGATACAACACGCATACATATACGCATACTGATACTGTATAAAATTTTAGATTTATGTGGTTTGTATTTTATTATATTTGCCAAAGGTGGGCAAGTTAATGGAAAAAATTAACTTAGTTAAGTTAAGTTAGTCTAAATTCCTTCAGTTAAAAGAGTTAACCAAAAATAAATTTAACTGATTAAAAAAGTTACAAGTTAACATTGAAAAAATATTAACTTAACTTTTTACTTTTTTTAATATTAGGTACTAGTAACAAGTTTGTAGGTACTATGATACAATTTATTGTCTTTTACGTGTTAATTTAACTAAATAATAATAAAAATTAATGATTAAAAGTTAAGTTAAGCCAATTATAATTTAATCTAGTTAAGTTAATTAGTCAATAAACAAATTAATTAACTAGTTGAGTTAAAAGTTAAACAAAAATTAACTTTTTAACTAGTTAATGCCCACCATTGATATTTGTTGGCTACTAGAGTGTGAATTCTGAGTTATTTTAATTTAACATAGTTTGCATCTGACTAAAATACAATATTTATTCAATTAATAGATATAATAGTATTATATACCGAAGTTATCTACTATATAATATAATAACTCCGAATTGACGGTTTTTCGTGGAAGAGAAAATTTTACGCTTTTTATTCTTTTCTACTGACCGTTTTCCGTACCGACGATCGCGTGGGCATTTTATTTTCCGTTTTTATCGCTGTCGTCTTTTGGATTTACAATTTCTCAGTTTTCCGTTCGTCCCAAACTCCCAAAATCGGCGTTTGCGACCTTTTTCCGATATTTTACAATGCCATGTAGGTCGTATTCGGACATTTTAACGCCCGACTGAAAAATCCTTTGTCTACGAATCGTCCCTGTACGACCGAGATGTTCATTCTCTACATGTGTATATAGCAGGGAGTCAAAACGGGTTTGAACCCGGGGTGAAAACCCGTGTAACCCGCAAAATATTAAAACCGTGTTAAAGCCGAAACCCGTAACCCGGAAAAAGTGATACACGTTTTTTAAACCCGTACCCG
>JAIPRL010008064.1:0-21399 GCA_025469235.1 Pemphigus obesinymphae | reverse complement strand
AGATGAGAATGTTAAGGTGGATGAGTGGAGTTACTAGAGAGGATAAAATAAGGAATGAGTATATCAGAGGTAGTATAGGGGTAGCTTCGATAGTAGACAAAATGAGAGAGAATAGATTAAGATGGCTGGGGCATGTATTAAGGAGTGAAGAGACTGAGGCAGTAAGATTAGTAAGGGAAATACATGTTGTTGGTAAGAGGGAGTGAGGAAGACCGAAAAAGCGATGAGGGGATGTGATGGCGAGTGATATGAGGAAGGTGAGAGTAAGTGAAGAAGATAGAGTTAAGGGGAAGTGTAGGACCAGGGTGGCCGACCCAAAATAGTTGGGAGAGAAGGCGAAGGAGAAGAAGATTGTATATAGGTAATTATATATTATTTCGGTACAATAAACGGGTACAAAAGAAAAACACTCTTTGCGACGATTTTAAATTATACCACTAACCCTTTCATCGGGAACCGTCTTCGGAAGTTTACTGATAATTACATCGTCGGGCGATTTCAGGCAAAGTAGAAGACCGTATTGAACACGCAATATATAGAACTATAGCCTCCCCCTCCTATTTTCCGGCGAATCTTAATGTCTTATTGTAGACGGTGCAGATATTCATGGAATAAACAATAGAGCCGAGTGTGCGTGCGAGAGGACACGACTTCAGGATAGGATTCTTTTTTTTTTTCAAGGATACACATCCCACACGGCCAAGTATCTGTGTACACGTGCACGTATATAGCACACGTAATTTATTGTATCGATACATATATATATGTATATAATTTAATACAATATATTATTATTATTATATGGGTCGCACATCCGTTCGCAGTGATGAATAAGTGTGTTATTGGAAATCAATGACCGTACATATATGTAACTGTATTGGTAATCTGATTATATATTATCTATTGTATTTGTTTTCTTGTCCATTTTTTTTTTTTTTTTTTATGCGACGGCGATATAGGATATAGGTGAGTTTTTTTTTTTTTTCATGTACGAGGTTCGTCAAAGAAGAACACCGCACGGGGTTTGGCTCAATTATATTTGCAAACGACAATAATATATTATGTGCGTAAAACACGAGAGGAAATACGCGATCGGTTGTGCAGAACATCGAAATACGTAGGTATATGTTCGTAGGTAAATAATAATGGCGTACATATATAATTCGCCATTCGCACGCAATGTCGATACGGCTGTGGCGCTGAGAGTGACTATTATCACACGGGTAGTCAGTACCGGCGCAAGAGGGAGGTGGCGAAGTGTGCCCCCCCCCGCATCAGGCTCCACGAAATCTTAGAAAACAGATTGATTTCTCGAGAAATGTTTGAATAAGACCTATTTTTTTAGTTTCGTGCATCTTGCACCAGGCCAGTTGCACCGTAGTTATAGGTATAGGTCAGTGACGAAATTTGGGCATTTTAGACAAGCGCACACTGTGTGTCGTACACGAAATGTAAAATGTGTACCTGCCAGGTATCAAAATAACCGATTAATTAAAAAAATCTTCCATCGTAAATGCCTAATATAATATATATATAGGTCAGTAGTGTTATGAAAAAGTTAAGAGAATTATATTTAGTGGTATATCGGTTCGAGTATATACTTTTACATTTACGATTGACTGATGATATAATATCATATACTTAAACAATATTGATATCGTATCATACGACCACTGGAGTTTGGATTCCTTCGCCCAAAGATCTTAGAATATATTTTGAGGGATAGGTATTGTATATGTTCATATAGTTAATAATAATAGACTCTCCCTAGCTATTATTGAATAATAGCCATTGGTATGTAAATTCTAAATATATTTGTACGAAATGGTATTGGTCTTTGAGTATTTAGCGTACACTATTAAATTTGTTGTACATAATAGATAATATAATGTACATTTGATTACGCGAATAAAAAACAAAATATATAGTTTATGAAAGGTTTTTTTTTTCAATTTATAAATAATTATTAAGCACTAATTATAACATATATAGGTACTGACAATTCTAAATTTCAAATCAAATCTTTAATTTACATATAGCATTTATACTATACAAATATAATTTCATTAAATGTTAATTGCGAAATAAGATGGAGTAAGTTTTCTAAAAGAAAACCGAATGGAAATTCCTCATTGATATTAGTTTGTATGTTTAAAAAAACGTAGACTGTATTGCTGTTCATGAAATCAAATTGAAAAATAAAAAAAATAATCACATAGGTTTATGATCTATAGCCATACGATAAACGTTGAAAAAAATGGATTATACTCATAATGTTGGTAGGTGAATTGGAAAATCACCCCTTCCCTATTTCCGTGTATTTGAATGTCGAAAATCATTTGTCAATACAAAAAAACACACTAATACCGTAACGAATCTAAGGAAATAAACATAAAATAAAGTCCAAATTAAAACATTATTTTGGAAAAAATATATTCAAAAAGGGAATTCATTCCCAATGTTAAATAATACAATAGTTTAGGAAATAAAACGAATAATATTGATCATGCGAAGTATGACTATAGCCAAAATTTTGGGATCTTTGGTTTAAATTATATGTACCCAAACAGAACTAAATAAATATAATGTTCCTAAAAACAAATGCGAGAAATCAAGATAATATATAAGCAGCACATTTCGGCTACAGAAAATTAACGTTTAAAAATGATTCTCTGTACGATTAAAAAAAAAAAAAAAAAAAAAAAAAAACAAACAAAATAGGTAATAACATCAAAAAATTATCTTTAAACGTGAGTTCATTTCGGACCGAAAATCGTCTTAAAACGTTATTAAAATACATTATTTAATCATTTAGACATTTTTTTGAAACATTATTTTTGTATGTTAACATATATTTCAAAGGTGGGGGTTTTTTTTATGGATTTTTGACCCAGTCGGTCTTGGCGTTACGGCGGTTAATTTCTACTTTTTAACCGAATCGCACATAAATTTACCGACAATATGTACATTGGTATACTTGAAAAAATATGTTTAGGTACTTATTTCGATAAATATATTTATAATATGTTTAAACTAACACGATATTGTAATACATTCACCCAAAATCAATGTCAAATATTTTCTTGCACAATATGGTTTTTTCCTTGTAGTATAATTATTTAAAAAACAACTATCTATACCTACAATGCATGTATATATATATATAAGCGTCTTCTTTGCAGACAATGAAACAAGCAAAAGTTAATTATATTGTACTGGATCGCAATTAATCAAAGACATCGCAAGGACGTTTTAAAAAATATTATACGATAGTATTATAATAATCGATTGAAAAAAAAAAATTCTCTTCACACATACGAAAAAATTTTATTTGTTTATAAGAACACATAATTAATAATATTCGATTCGAAGTGTATACAATATAAGTGTATACATTATTATACGGCAGCTATTTAAATTATAATTTTTTTCCTCGTTTATTGTGTTTAAATTTTAATAACTATATATATGCCATCAATCAATCTATAGCTACATATAGTGATCATATATATGGAATAATTAAATTTTTTTCCTATATCAATACCGCAAGGAATCGTTAAGGTTTTTGAGTCGATCAACTGCGCACGTACAAAAAAAAAAAAAAGTGCAAGTAATATTCTGTTTTAATTAAAAATATTATTCATTATTCTTTTTTTTATTTTTTGTATGTTAGTAGAGAGATACGTATTATATACGTACCAGTCAAAACGAACCAGTTGTTTTCTCGTTCGTCACGAACGCAAATAATAATATGTTCAATTTACGCGTTGACACTATATTATACAAATTGTATGTTTTTTTTATTTATTTATTTATTTATTTATTTTTTTTTTTTTGTGGAAAAATGAATATTTCACCTATTATAAGTGCTTGCGTTAGAAATCGTTTTCAAAAACCGTGACGAATCCATGTGATCGTCTATATATTATATAGTAATTTCGAATATATATATATATATATATATATGCACAAAAATGGTGTCATTTTCGAAGGCCTTGAAATGTATATATATATATATATATACGTAAACAAATGTACTGTATCGACGGGTATGTATATTGGAACATAATATTATAATGGATGCGCGCATAAATCGTTTTTGAAAATAGGGTCATTTGAAGAGAATACGAAAAAAACCGCAGCGTTTTAATCCTAATATATAGATGATGATATTGTACAACTCAGGAAGGACACGTTCCTCTAACGTGCCTAGAGTAAAAAAAAAAAAACGTGAGGAATCGTCGAAACACGATCCCAACGGAAACGACAATTTTATATTATTATATAGGTACCTACATCAGTTTCAAGTTGACATTTTAAAAACTAGTTTAACCTCTAAACTGTGCTATAGATTCAATTATTTTTTTCAATATAATAATATATAATATATATATATAATGTATACCCGATTTTCTCGGTTGAGTTTTGCAAGTTGTAAAAATACGTATATGTTTTGGTAAAAAAATTACTAAAAAATTAAAAAATTATCGTATAGAATATATATATATATTATATTTATACACTATCTTTTTTATAATCACGTTGTAAGAACATTGTTGTAGAACAATATTTTCGTAGATAGACAAGTTAGGTAGGTAATGAAAAAAATTTGTTCAAATTAGTTAAACTAAATTAACCCAAAAGCTTTCAGTTTAAAGTTAAGGGGCCGCAATACCGGCGATTTTCATTGGGTTATGTATAGGCAATTTTTAAGAAATATTATGAAAAATTAAAATCTAACAATATAGAAATATTTAAGTACATTTTAAAATTTATCTAAATATATCACTTTTTATTGTTGTGTAATTACCGAATTTCGGGACACAAGACCAAATTCTTAATTATTATGGATTAAAATGTAATCAGTGTTTAAGGATTGCGATTTTTAATGATAAATAACATGGTTAAAAAAATAAATAAAAATAAACGCCTCGATCGATCCCTAGAAGACAAACTGATAAATTCAAAACAGTTTTCGGAATGATAATCCGACTTTTCAAAGTCGCATAGTTTTGTCACACTTTTAGGTAGACTTTTCGTTGGTGTTGCGGCCCTTTAATAGTAAACGAAAAACAATTTAAAATCATTAAGCTTAAAGTTAAAATAAAAAAAAAAAAAACAATACCTTTAACACAGTTAAAGTAGGAAGTTTATTTTGATTTTCTTTTTCTACTTTGACCAAAGGCGTATAAATTTACCTTTAAAAATATTAAGTATTAAAATTAAAGTATCCATTTATTCATAATTGTGATATAGGTGGTATACCTAACTATATTTGTATTTCTATTAAAATTAAAAATATGTAGGTATTACAAACTCATGAAAATCATTTCCCCTCAATATATTAACCAATATAACTAACTGGATGATTAAAGTAAAATTTCAAGTTAACACAATGAAAATATAAACTAACTTAAGTATTAATTAGTTAAAGTTAAGAAGTTAAAAATAGATTTATTTTTAACTTAATTTTAATTTTCGTATCCGTAGAGTAACTTGTAACTGAAAAATTGTCATTACAATTTTAGCCGAAATTACAGCTAGAATAAGTAGCTTTTTTTCGAGTACTTTTTGTTAGGCTATTAAATATCCATATATCAGCTAATAATACATATAAATATTACAAATACCTATATAATATTAGAAAAACAGCTTTTTAATCATTTTTTTTAAACCACTTTAATTTAATTTAAATATTACAATTTTGCCCAATTAATATAGGTACACAAATTGCAAATAAATAAAATAAAATATACCAAACTGTTATAATATTATATTTTCAAAAGTACACAATTTATGATGGATGAAAAATGTCAATAAAAAATGTATTAAACAAGACGGGGGAGGTTTCCATCCAGGGATGTAGTCGTAAATTTTTCAGTGTGTATACGCTAAGACTTAAAAGAATTTATTTCCATCTAATAAGCCTAGTTATAAAACTCATTTTTTTTTAGAATTAAAAATGTATAAAGACACATATTAGTAATAGTTAATATTATTATGGTGGAGTTAAAGCCTCCCCCCCTCAAATTTCTGAACTAATGGTGAAACTATCAGGACTTTCATAACAAAATATTTAAGTATTGATAATTAATAGATAAGGATAAGAGGGATTGGATGGATATATAATGTTTTATTATAAATATATATAATTATTAAATTGAAAATTAAATAAGTCAACTAGAAAACACAATTAATATATAGGCTGAGATAACAAAAAGATCAACCGATATATAGGGATACTGCGTAAATGAACGAGTACAAATTGAATATACAATCAAAGACGATGTCAATGCAATAATTTTTAAAGGGATCTGTATAGGCAATTTTTATGAAATTTTATGAAAAATGAAAATCCAACAATTTCATAATGTTGAAATATATTTTAAAATTAATTTGAAAATAGTCCAGTATCCGTAACACCTATTCTATTATTGTGTAATATAGTGATGGATCTAAGAGTTAAATGTTGGTCGGAAAATTCAGAAGAGGGCCTCAACCCATGGGTTCAATTTGGTTCTGTATGCTATGAACCCCGGTAGGATTTATAGTTTTGTGGCTCTGAGGTCAGAGTTTAGCTGGGCCCTTTAAAAATACAAAAATCTGTTCGAAAATAAGAAAATGAGAAAAATAAGTCATTTGAAATGGTGAAGGCCTCAGGTTAAAAAGAATAAGAAAAAAAAATGGTATTTAAAATTTTTCAATTTTTTATATATATATAATTTGAATACATTTCTAATATTTTTCTTATGAAAATGTTAAATTTAATTAATATATATAGTATATAAGTCGGCATTTGCTGACGAAACGACCGTAAAATTTGCACTGAAAAATAAACCAAAAGGCTTTTTTAAAATGGTTTTATAGTTAAAATACCTGTGATTAAAATTTTAAATTATTGTTAAATATTTAAAAAAATCATTTTTTGGATACGACCGTATACTTTTTTCATCGTTGTCATATTCTATATAGGACAATATCGAATGTACAAAAATTGGTTTTTTTTTTTTGTAGTTTTCAAATCTCTGTAACTCTTACGTTAAGTAATATTTTGAAAAATTCTTACGAGATGGTCTGAAAACTGTGTTTTCTATAAATTTAAATATAAGAATGTACACGAAAAAATCACTTTAAGACGTCATTTCGTTTGTTTTTCGTAAACGCATTTTCACTACTGAAAATCATTGGCGTGCGGTCGCCTCTTAAGAGGATGTTACACTCGCATTTTGTTGTCTCTGTCTATCTAACAGATAATATAGACAAATCACACTACGCAGAATTGAAATTTTGGCGTTTAGGTTAAATTTAGAGTGTAAACCACCTATTACAAAATTTTAAAGCGAGGAATATTTTCGAGCGAACCTCATGGGCATTTTGTAAAATATCGTCTGACGAAAAAGTTAAAGCTATTTAAAAATATCAAAAACTAAAAATGCCGTGATTTTTTTTTCCGACAATATTTTACAAAAAGCCCGTTGAGGTTCACTCGAAATTATTCTTCTCGTTAAATTTGATAATAGGTGTTTAAGCTCTAAATCTAACCGAAATGCCATAATTTCAATTTTGCGTTGTACAATATTGCTATATTGCCAATCAGATGGACGGAGACATAGAAAATGCGGGTATAGCATCCTCTTAAACGAAATACGCACATTATCTTACGAACATTTTATTCCATCGGATTTCTTTTCCGTCCTACGTTCGTAGCCCCGTTTGTTTTTTGTCTAGGATTACATGTCTCGTATCCGTATGTTTTTGTATTTTTTCGTAATTTTTTTTTTTTTTTTTTTTAAAGGTCCCATTCCGTCTTATATTATAATATACGAACGTGCCGGTATATAATACCTACGTGGGTGTATATTGACTTACCTCGTGTACTCGTATAATTTTCATATATATATATGTGTGTGTGGGGTTTTTTCATTTATTTATTTCCCCCTCCCCGGTCAGGAAACTGCGTGCGTCCTGCAGCGCGACTACGGTCCCAGTGCAGTGTTGCAGCGGCGCGTAATAACAATAATAATAATAATAATCATTATGTATAGACGTTTGGCGAGGGGAACGGATCGTGACCGGTGACCGTGGTCGGGGTATTAACGAGGAGCCGTTCTAATACGGTCAACGTGGTCTCAGTCACGAAAAAGGACCGAAGAGGATGATTCGGGAGAGCAAAAAAAAAAAAGAAATAGAAGAAGAAAAATACCTACGCATATCGTAATATGTTTATATTTATATTATAATGTGTATAATACGTGTTAGCTCGTGAGGGTATAAATTGTGCACGACACGTGCGTGCGGTCGAAAAAAAACCACTCATTTTGTCTCTCCTCTCTGACGGGGAGAAGACCGTTTTCTTCGGATTATCATATTCGTATATTATACGAAAAACGAGGAGATGACCGAGCACGTATTTACGGGGGTCGTTTGATATAACCCATGTAACACACGGGGTCCGCGATCTGCCTTTTGTGCGAGACAAATCCGAAATGCGCACGTAAAACGCGGCCGGCCATTGAACGGCGTCTGCACGTTGGCGACCGACCGCACAAAAGTCGGGCCCGACCAGAATACGACAATACGTATAATATATAATATGTCGTCATTATTATACGCGTCGACGACCGGGTACGATATTATACTATATACAAATAATAACAATAATAATATTATAACGCTGTATTCATTACGCACACGGTTTAAACACGTGCAGCGTCCACCACACGGATGGACCGAAATCAATCTTTTCTGGGGGTTTTTTTTTTCTTCCATTTTTTACCCGATATCGTATACATACATACATATATTATACGTACTTACATTATTATTATATTCGCGTTATTTCGCGCACACACTCGGAGAAGGCGTACGGCTGTAAAAACACCGACTACACGTTTATTCTACGCGCAATACGTAGTGATGGGCAAATTCGGTCTTGCAGTCTTGCAGTCTTGGTCTTGGTCTTGCAAAAACGCAAGACCAAGACTGTACTAGAGCTAGCAAGACCAAGACCAAGACTGCAAGACCCTTGCGAGTCTTGCTATTAAATAAAATAAAAATTAATGAATTAAATACGTTATTTATTGCATTTTTTTTTTCTTGGTATATACATTATTTATAATTCCACACCAAATCTACAGATTTCTCGTAATGCAATCATCCTATTGTAATATTTTTGGAAATGATGAAATTGGTAAACAGATATCATATTATTTCTTGAAAGTTCGGTGTTATCGAAAACAGTCAACTATACAGATACCTACCAAATTTTTTTTTTTTGTGAACGGAGGGAGGGGAATTACCCCCATTGCTCCCTGTAGCCCCTCTTATGTACGTATAAATAAATTATTTATTCTTATTTATAACTTTGGTAAAAAAAAAAAAAATCAAGGTTGCAAGAATTTTGCAAGACCAAGACCAAGACCAAGATTCATTCAACAAGACCAAGACCAAGACCAAGATTGACTTCTACTGAGTAGACAAGACCAAGACCAAGACCAAGACTGCCATGGTCTTGGTCTTGGTCTTACTTTGTGCATCACTAGTAATACGTAAACGACATAATATTATATTATCGTCAACGCATTCAAATTACTTTTTCGTCCTACGACTCCTTTTATCGGCATGTCGGCCCGAGAAGAAATATTTATGCGGGACGGGGGAATTGTGTGGAAAACCTAAGCAAAAACGAAAAAAGCCACTTTTTCTGTTTTTCCTTCCTTTATTTCTGTGTGTTCGACCATAACGCCGGGTTTACACTAGACCGACAAAACAAAAAAAACAAAAACATTGTACGTTTTTAAAATTTGGCGACAAATTATATATAGAGCGGCAATAAATCGTTTACACCAAAAAAAAAAAAAAAAAAAAAAACAAAAACAGAAACATTAAGGAGACAAAATGTTTATGTTTTCCTTTTTATTTAGGGGTGTTTACACTGAACAGGTAAAACAAAACATTGTGATTTTATCAGTTATCACTATTTATCTTCATTTAATCCGTGTCAATACCATAATACGGTTATTATACCTGCATACCTACTATTATAATAACGAATTACAATTTACAACTATGTGGTATAAGTGGTATTTTCACAGAAAAAAATTTCTCAAAGTCAAAACGATTCAAACGTTGATGAGCTTTTAAAGGCGGCTGCTGCATACATATGTATGAATATGAAGAAACAAAAAAAAGAAAAGGCGTTTTCGGGTTGAAAGATCATTACAACAGTGTAATGTGATTGGCGAAAGGCAGATATTAAACGCTTTATTACAAGACGACATTGGATTAAACGGTGAATTACGTTCGAGTTTTCAAATTTTTTTGTGAATTTCTAATTCAACATCCCTCGGAGCCGCGACGTATGGTTTGAATACCTCTGGTATACAATATTGTACTTCTTATAGGCCGCTCGTGAACCGTCGTCAAGCGTCACTTTTCATTAAAAATCGAGAACATTTTTTAAACGGTGTTCATATAATGTCGTCGTTCACTACGTGAAAATTACAAATTTTGTCGCGACTCGATTTTGTATCTCGTGGAAAAATAAAGTAACTATGTCGAAAATCCCTTGGCACTCAACGTGGTAAGGTAGGTATACCAAGAAAAAGTAAAAAAAGTATTTGATATTTGAATACATTTACTCAAAAACGGTATAACACTGTTTTTATATACTAATTATATAATACAGGTATATATATATTACATTATTATTATACATAGGTAACTGTAATTTTGACCTCTTTTCCGATTTCTTCGTACATTTTTTTCAGAGATTTTATATCGGGGACGTGTATCAACCCAGAAACACGGTCGGGTTTGGACTTGCGAAATTAAAATTGCCCTCATGCTATCTTCTAATGTACAACTTCATATTTCGATATTTTGAGAGTGAAATGTAGACGATTTCCGTTGAAATAGTCCAATATATATTTATATAATAAACCAAATAAACTCGTTAAAAAAAAAAATATTATAATAATGGTACAACCCACTAAAACCATATAATCAGTATATATTTCACGAGCGTCGAATGTCAAAATTCGAACGTGTTCATTTTGTGACGCGTCGTGCCACGCTACCGCTCGACTCTGACGCTCACTGACCGTGGTCAATATACATAGTACACACTTTAATTTGAATGATATGAGCTTAGATTTTTTTCACGACGCGACGCTCGACCCTCGACCTATTTCTATAGATATAATAGCATGTTAATAAATTACCAATATATTATATGATATACATAATAATAAAAATATTAACAAAAACGATTTAGAAATAATTGGATTTAATATTATTTCATTTTGTTGGTAAGGTGGTAGTCATCGGTGTACGTTTGTAAAATATAAAAAATAATAAAATACAATTACAAATTACATTTTTTCAAAGTTTAGGAAAACAACAAGTGAATTAAGTAATATAAACGTAGTATAGCAAAGAATTATTAATAAAAATTATTTAGGTAGGTAACTGTCAGATTATTTAATTTTGGTTTTATGGTTAGACATATTTGGTTTCACTGAAAATTCTACTCAAATACCCCACTGATATTAGTATTTTTCTAGTTCAATCGATGGTTATAAATTATAATCATAACCGTAAAATATGTCAAAGTTTAATTCCATACACTTGTACCTGGTTATTTTTACACCTATATCACAACGACTGACGTTTTTTTTTTTCTATGTAGCCACAGTGGCGTGTCTAGAACTGATTTTATGGACGGGCCACTGAGTTAGATTCAGAGAACTTAGAATAATTTTTCTGATAGTCTTACTACAGTGGACGAAAATGATTTAAACTATCCATGGTAATTGCTAATTGGTAACATTGATATAAAGCTAGTCGTTATTTATTTCTAGTGATAGTTTGGATTATTTTACTGTTTTTTTTTTTTTTCATGATTGTAAGACGTTTGAGTATCTATTTCTATTGTTATTATATTGATGTTTTTTGTACGACAATCCTGTATAATTTTTTTTTGGATATTTAATAATATATCATACTTGCGTATTAGCCATTTATCCGATTGAGTTAAACAATTGAAAGATCGAAATAAATTAAGTCTTAAGATGAAAGGTGAGCTTAAAAAACCGTTCAAACTTTTCTAACTTTAATATTCTAAAAACATTTGAAAATAGAACTGATATTCAATTGATGGAATATAGCAAACCATACACAACTCAAAAATAATACAGTACGTAATTGGCTTAAAAAATTTGTAACTCTCAATCATATTTAGTTCTTGTATTATTTAACATGAAAATATGCTTTTGATAAATTTAACTTATTCTGTGTGGGTAGTTAAAATTCACAATACTTTATCGACACTATGTGTCAAACTATGTGAAAATGAATGATTATTTTAAAAAAACTATAAAAAAAAATGTATATTTATCGATAAATGTATTTTTAAAAATTCCCAATCTTGCGCCAAGACAAACCGCATAAAAAATGTGAGTGAGCCCGGGCCTGCCCGGCGGCCCACCCCCTGGACACGCCACCGTGTAATCACAATTCTATAATAGACCACACGATTCTAAATTAATTTTCTGCATAAAATGTATGTTAAAAATATAAAAATGCGAATATGTATCAACGGGATGTTTGAATGTTTCGAATCTCGATCTCTTTTTTTTTTTTTTGATAAGAGGGGAGATGGGATTTGGTAACCCGTTCAAGTTGTTCATTTAAACGTTTGTACAATCGACTGTGATTTTCATACGGTAGCTGGATAAATTCGTCTAGATTCCATTTATGTTTTACATTTTAGACTGTCGATCGATTGAGTTAATGACGATCGAATCCTCAAAAAGTATCCGTTTTTATAAACGAGGGGGGGGGGGAGGGAAAAAACGATTTGCGTGGAAGTTGTATATTTTTAAAATGTAGTAGGATTTCGAATGATGACGGTAAGATTTAATCGACGTCTTCTCTAATATAAATTCGATATTAACATCTGCGACGGGAAGACGTTATTATAATATGTTTAAACGCAACAATAATTAATATACGAGTACAAATTTATATCAATAATGAAACCGTTCCCACGCGGTAATACGAGTATAATATAAATCGTTTAACATGGATGGTTAAATAATTGGACCGAGTTTCGTGATACAAATTAAAACGAATAGGTACATCACGAATTAGAAATTCGCGATAATCCAGTACATTACCGTACAATATACCTATTATACGATTCGGTTTTACGACGTGCGCACTCCTATATATAATCGCGTAAAATAAAAGTTTTCGAGAATAATACAATTTTTTTTATAACGTCGTGTAAAACCTTAGTGACCGATACAGAATAAACTGAAAACAGAGTCGTCCAAATACAAACGGTGGAAATTAGTCCATCGTTCCTTATTTAGACTTCGGGACAGGATAGTTTATTATCATTGTTATTTTAACTTGAAAGTAAAAATCATTGCATTCCAATGACGATTCCGAGCAAAGTTAAGTGCATAAACGTTATTACATTAATAGTATATACAATTTTTTTCTTTTAAAATAATTAATCTCAAGAACTCCATTTGCTATTTTATTATTTCCCGTAAATTTATATAATATTTCCGTTGAAAAAGGTAGTTTTCTTTTATGTTTAAGAAAACTACTGGGAAAATCGAAAAAGGACCTCTTAAAAGTGCCAATTAGAATCAATTATTTTTTACATCAAAATGGTTTTTTAACCCAAAATGCTCTACTCATTTCTATCCAAAAAAAGTATGTACAGAAAAAAAAACATGTGATTTTAAAATTAAATTAAAACTCAACTAAAATTTTTAAACTAATATATAAACAATATACTGTTAATTGTTTTCCAAACGCATGTCTAATCTCAATCTAGAATGTGTGCCCGGTTTACCTATATAAAGTGTTGGGCAGTAACGTAACGGACGTTACTCGTTACTGTAACGTAGTTACTTTTTTGAGTAACGTTATGGTTACTTTATTATTTAAGTTTTGCAGTAATGTAAGAGTAACTACGTTAATTATATGATAATAATTTTATAAAATAACTTGTTACATTTTTGAAAATAAAAAAATAATTTATTATAATAAAGTAAGTCCAAAATTGACAAAAACGATCACAGTTGCAAAAATTATATATCTGAACGATTTATGATTGTATAATAGGTTAGAATAGGCATGATATCGAATTTCATAATATTCGACTGCGGACGATTATTAGAAAAAAATTGATATTTTTTATTTTATTATTTTCAATTTAATATATTAAAAAATATTGAAAGTAACGCCATTGGAACAAGTTACTTTTGAGTTGTAATGCTATTACTTTTATATTTAGTTAACGAAAAAGTAATCTAGTTAACTTTTAATTTTGTAAATAGTAATTTGTATGTAAATTGAAAATATTTCAATCGAAAATGGCAAATGATGAAGTTTAGGTAGGTACATTTCGAATACATATTTTTTTACGATTTTAAACTTACGAAAACCAAACTGATTTATTTTCTATTAATTTTTATTTAGATAACTATATATGAATATTACGGTTTATTAGTTTTCGACTGGATTATGGTTGGAATTTTTAGAGAAATATGATTTTGAGTATACGATTATTTTTTTAAGTTCGATTCCAATACTAACTCTATTTTTAATATACGAGAAAATAATATATTATAGATATGGGTAAAGATTATATGCCTAGTCATACGGATTCAAGGATAAGGAAAATTTCAATCTATTATATCGTAATACCATGTGCGTGCGGCTCGTCGTTTAACCTAGTAAAAACTAGGCTTCGAAATTTTGAAATCGTATCACGTATGTGTATATCTACAATATTTGTGTTTGCAGGTAGAAACGAGTACTTGTGGTTGAAGAAGAACTGTTTGGCGGCGACTATATCACTTATACGCTACAAGGTGTGGCAAATACAAAACGTTCTTAAAACGTTTCTAGAGAGTAAATAATATAATGTTTCGTGTAACATTTAGCCTAAAAATTAGTGTTTAAATACATTTTAACAATAATAATATAAAATATTCGTAAAATGTTTTTCAACCGTTTATTTATCTTTAAAAAAATTTCTTAAAACTTTATTTTAAGCTAAAACATTATTTGACTATTTATGAAAATGTTCTAAGAACACTGTATTTTCGTTTTACCGCCTAGAAAGTTACGTTACCATTTTGCACTGATTACGAATACGGTTACGGTTTAAGAGTTTAAAAAGAAAAATTTAAATTAATTATAAAAAAAAATGGGGGTCTAGAAGTCGATAAGATAATCACCCAGATTACCCCTCCTCTTAAATACGCCATTGTTCGTTTTTACCATTTTATACATGCATATATTATGATTGTTATCATTAAGTGTAAAACAAAATCCTGATAATGAGACTATCGTAGATAACACTCAACGAACTAAAATCCAAAATCTCAAAAATGCAATATACAAATATACATTTGCAATTTTTTTTTTTAATGGTTCAAAGCAAAATAAGATATTTAAATAAAAAAAATTTAAAATGCCTATGAATTTTAAAAATCAATATTAAAGGTAGGTATAAGGTATAAGGTAGACAGGTCTTCTGACTTCTTAATCTGAAATTCGAAAATTCGAGAAAAAATATATTTAAATATATTAATGATTGATTATTGATAAGATAACTAATATTTCATTTTTGATATTCCTAGAATTTTGTGAAAAATGCTAGAAAATTTGAAAAAATATCGTAAAAACTTAAAAAATAAATGCAATAAAAAGTTAAATTTTCAACTTATGGAGTAAGTAGATTTTAAAAGATCAGAAAAAAAAAAAAAATGGCATTGCATTAAAATATTCTAGCCCCACCCTACTACATATCACACCAGAACTATATTTAGTATGTATCTATATTATAACTATATTGGATAGAATGGCGCGAATGCGCTGGAGATTAAACGTGTGCACCATCAGGATCGTCGCAGAAAGTAATAGGAAATTTCCGTATATAGAAAGACGGTAAAGTTACAGAGCGATTGACAGTTACACGTTTATATGATACGATTTTCAAAAGGTCAATTGTTGAACATTTTAAATACGAGACGAGTATATTTAAAAGGAACAAAAATACGTTATTTCCATGCAAAGTCGTTATACCTGTATATATATAGCTATGTGGAAATGGTACCTTGACTTTTGCTCGATCCTGTAACCATAGTGGTATAATATAGTTGATAAGGATCTGTACGCACATAAACACGGTCGTCCTTCGCGATGAATATTCACCGCCGATAAGTATCTGTCCGCGCGTATTGCCCAACCAGAGACCGATGATACACGTCGTCTTAAGTAGGGCTTCTCGCATTTGCATAAATCCGTATCGAACGTACTTATCATTATGACCCGGTGCGTCGTAATGATATCCATACCACTGCATAATACAATTTATATATATAATATACAATATAGTTGCACTCGACTCGCACCGTCTGTCTAACTGTCTGTCTATTTCCCCTGTGTGTTTTGTAAGACTCTTCTTTTCACACACACATATTATGTGCAAAGAGCTCAAGAATTATGCAAGTTATACGCAGACCAGAAGACGTACTATTGTATAATATGGAATGTTGTAAAATTTTAAACTGTAATATATTTTAAAAGTAGAGTCAGTATAAGTACATTTTTGAATGAGTTACATAGACACAAAACTGTAGCTATATGTAGCTTTTAAAATTTTTTTTACGCGCATCACGGGCCGCTGTCCAAGGTACGTGTTGAGTGACATATTTACAATATACAAATATATATATTATACGTAATAATAAAGTATTAAAGGCTAGAGAGGTTCGCATTCGCTAGTCGCATCATTCGGTGGATGGGGTAGTTTCGGCCCTGGTAAGTGTTATTTCGAGG
The DNA here is from genome assembly GCA_025469235.1 of Pemphigus obesinymphae. Classification (NCBI taxonomy): domain Eukaryota; kingdom Metazoa; phylum Arthropoda; class Insecta; order Hemiptera; family Aphididae; genus Pemphigus; species Pemphigus obesinymphae. The sequence goes on along the minus strand of JAIPRL010008064.1, from coordinate 4,530 downwards.
AACACAATAATGAGCAAATGGTCTGGAGGATATACTAGGAATTCTAAAATTAACCCCCGCAAGAAGTTCAGGTGCATCAATAGAGCCGATCAAAAGTTTACTGAGGTAGTTTAGATTACCTAAGACTAGCTAAGACGCGCTCGAGTTGGTTAGAGTCTGATGATGTATAAGGATCCCAGAGAGTTGTGCCATATTCAACTATTGGTCTTACAAGGGCGCAATAAAGGCCTTTTAGGGAATAAGATAGTTTGTAATCCGGGGAGAAGCGTTTAATAAAATCTAGTGCTTTTAGGGATTTACAGGTAACGCGTGTCCGATGTGGGAGTGGTAATCTAAATTAGAAGTTAGAAGAATACCCAAATTTTTTTTTAATAGATACTCTTGTTGGAGGGGAGTCCTTTAAAGAGTAATCCAAAAGGATGAGAGACTGACGTCTTGTGAAAGACATCACCTGACACTTTTTCACGTTTAGGGATAGTCCGTGATTATCCAAACATAAAGATAAACTGTTGAGTTCGTTTAGAAGGCAGAGAAAATCATCTTCGGGATCGATTTGCAGAAATAGTTTAACGTCATCAGAAAAGACCAGGAAGCGACAATGATTAAGATTATAAAATGTTGTTAGCTGTATATGAAGAAGTTCTATACGATAAAATAAATATACGTGCGTGTACGATAAGGTTCCATATCTAACATGAATTACATATTTTTATCTGCCAAACTTTTACATGCTCAGGTTTGTATCTTAACATATTAGGGGAGTCGAAGATGGTTCTCCATAGCAACGATAAGAATAGCTACCAAATTATTGGATGGGTTTGGTAATTATACCAGAGACCATCAGCGAAAAAAATCTCGTAGGCTTCATCATATGCTCCTAGAAGTCGAACCAGGGACCTCGTGCGCCGAAACACGCATTTCGACCACTCAACCACAGTCGACCCCCCAATATTCTTTTGTAATACGATTTTTTTTTTTTATAATTAATTTGTGATTAAAATTCTTATAAATAATTATTACTGATATACATTGATACTGTTAAACAAATGAAACTTTACCTAAAATTGTCTGTCGATTTCCTTTTAACGAGATAAGTGTAAAAATGTATATGAATCTTAAAAAAAAATTCATTTTACTTTTAGTAATATTTTAAAAACCAAATTTTCCGTCAAAGTGTATATTTAAGGTCTCATTTTAGGGGTCCTATTCAGTGAGCAGATACTATCGGCACCCCCTGTACCTCTAATTCGGTAAAAAAAAGTATGTGCGTGTTTTGGGGTCAAAATGTCTTTGTTCTTTGACAATTCATAAATAATTATCTTTTGCGTGCATGCTAAAAAACTATATATCGTGTTTTGAGGTAGAAAATTCAGCTGCTAATCGATTCCGGTCGTCGAGAAGACCGTGTTTTTCGTGCCCTATACTTTCCGAGCAACGAGTATCGAATTCGGCTACTATAATTAGTTCAGTAGTGTAGAAAGGGACCTAATTTAATAAAACATTTGATCGATTAAAACATAATATTAGCATTATACTGGATAACACGCATATGTTATCTAACCTTATATTTTCTTTGTTGTAACGAGTACCTAATTACGTATAAGTCACATTTTATATGTCTTCTTTCGTGTACTTACATATTAGCCGCAGTAAAATACAAAGTAGAACCTAGAAAAAATATTTGAAGCTTCAACCCCGAGTTAAACTAGTTAATATAATATTATTAGAAAATATCTCTAAACAAAAAATATCATATTGCTAAATAAAAAAAAATATTAAAGTTATAGAATATTGAAAATAATTTAACTTTTAAGTATAAATAAGTAATAAAAATTCAAAGGGAGAAAATTGTGCAATTGCAGGCTCATTGAGTGCAGTCAGTAGTGGTGGAAGTATTGTCGGACAAAAGATACTGATAGCGGATATTTTATAAATTTGAAAGAAGAAATTATTAAATAAAACGGTTTTTATTGAAGCTACGGTGTGATAATTAAAAGAAAAAATAATTTTGTAACCATATGTATATACACGACAATTTAATTTCTCATTTTGTCATTTCCCCTACATTTACAAAATATTTTCGTTGTAAAAGTTAATTTTTCTTTACGGGGTTAAGGAAACTACTGGGAAAATCGAAAAATGACATCTTCAAAGTACCAACTAGAACCAATATTTGCATTTCAAATAAGCTCTTTACTCCAAAATTACTACTCGAATCATTGTGGTCGTCGAAAAGTTGCTCACAGAGAAAAAATGATTATCATTGTAAAAATAATAGATTTCCGAGCTCCGCTCAAAATCAAAATAGGTACATCAATAAATATGATAAACCGATATATCTTATATATCCGATATATATTTGACTAAAATGTTGGGAAACCTTTGCAATTAAATACTGAACATTTGGTTTGGTTTTATCAAATTATTTCACAATATTAATCGAAAATACGATTTATAACTATAACAGGTTATTATTAGTATTATAATAGAGGCACTAAAAAGGACCGAAGAGGCCCACCGAAACGACTTATTTGTGTACAACTTTTTCGTTGGGGTCATACAAAAAAAAATATCTATAAATAAGAATAAACGATCTTGTTTGTGGCACAATCCTTCTCCACCCCATCCGAAAATCACTAAGTTTTAGGAACATAGAGACCTATATTTAATATAGTTGCGTCTACGAGTGTATATTAATATACATAATACTAATTAATATATACTTTTCGCATTACTATAGCGTTTATAATATTTTCATTTTATGTGGAAATATTTAGACATCTTATATTGCCGTTGTATAACTGTTTTAGGAATTCTATCGACCCAAAAGCGTTTTCGAACTTTAAAAAAAAATATTTTAATCAACTGTATACACTTCTATAAAGAACCTTCCTAATTTAATTATAGGCTTTTATATTTGCGGCCAGATATTACTTTATCGGCCCAAATATCGGGTGATCAAGCCAATCCGGCCGTTTTGATTCGGATATAAGAGAAATAGATGTTATTACACAGTTCCGAGGAACATTGTCGATTCGGTTACTATATAAACAGATAGATAATATAATATATATTATTATTCGTCGTTTTAAATTTTTGTTAAAAAAAAAACCCGTTTAAAAACCAGGAATTTAGCGCTCTCGCAGAGTGGACTTTCCTAACTTGTTCGGTTAAGTTTTTGTTTTTTTTTTTGAGAACAGAATCTCTGTGGAATTTCGAAAACGACTTTTGTGTCCAAACAGTTGACGGCCGCAGTGTACAGCGAACACAATGAATTTGCGGTACGGACGATATTCGTGATTAAATAACTTGGTATATGACAACATATTGACCAAATTACCACTGGGTATGACGATCGTCTAGAGACAGTGCCTCTTATCTTATACTATTTTCTTATCACAAAATGCAATCTCCACCACAGAATATTCTGCGTCTCCGCAATATCACTTAATACTTATTAATTAACTTAACATAAACCAAACAGAATTATATTTTAATATTATATATAATATTGATGAATATAAATAAATCACCACTAATAATATGTAATTGATTTTGCCGAATCTGCGTTTTTCTGGTTTTCAATGTCTAATAACATTAAAAATTTAGTTAATTAGAATAAATCAAAGTATTTAATAAACTTGTTCGTTATGAATTCAATAATATTAGGTCTAGAAATATAAAAAAATACAAATTTATAATATACGATAAAAATATAAACTCGTTGATTATTAATATTGTGTATAAAAGCATTAAAAAAATAAAATAAAATAACATATATTAAGAGTGTTTGTCGTTATCTATGTCTAGATAGCATTTGTTCTATAGAAGTAGGCATACATATTGTTATAAAAGTATTACATTTACACTACATTACGAATGTTCGGAAAATTAAAAATATTAATGATTTTTTGTAGGTAGATAAACAGCATATTAAACAAGTAAATTATGTTATGAATAAATAATATTATATTTGAATTTCGTTTTTAACCGATTCTATAAGTGAAATTGATATAAAATAATAGCAACATTGTACGACACTGATAAGTTGATAACTGATAAAAATAATATATGATAAGAGGCGCTGTCTCTAGACGCTCGTCCGGGTATGCGCATACATGGAAAAAACATTACTCGTTCTTATCACGGTTAATTATTTTTCCGCGGCGTCGTATAATTCGTACGTACATTTTTTGTTGGTGTGGGAGTGCAATATTATTATCACTGTTGGAGCGGATCGTGTTTTCAAATTTCGCGCCTGGCACCGGACACCAATTCCGTGGAAAAAAAAAAAAAAAATCATACCTACATGCCACGGACTAAGATACTATGGACTGGTATCGCTTAGATGGAGGGTGTAGAGGGGAACGGGGCGCAAAAGTTTCATAAATGGAAATCTGGCGTAGCTAACGCTCTATAACGGTTTAATTTAGAGTTAAGATATCATTGCCGTGATATTTAAAAAAAATTCCTCCAATTACTTAGTGTTCGATATAAGAATGAATGATTTAAAATAAGTAATTTATTTAT
>JAIPRL010008063.1:0-21399 GCA_025469235.1 Pemphigus obesinymphae | reverse complement strand
TTTGATTTTTGATAATTTGATGAATATAATTTTTATTATACAAGGCATGTCATAAGAACCTCTGACCTATGTATAAAATTTAAGTGAATTTTTTGATTATATCCTCGCAGGTGCGGGAAGTTTTGACTTATTGATAATTTTGATGAAAATAATTTTTATCGTACAAGGCATGTCATAAGGAACCTCTGACCTATGTATCGAATTTAAGCGAATATTTTGATTATATCCTCGCAGGTGCGGGAAGTTTTGATTTTTTGATAATTTTCATGAAAATAAATTTTATCGTACAAGACATGTCATAAGGAACCTCTGACCTATGTATCGAATTTAAGTGAATATTTTGATTATATCCTCGCAAGTGCGGGAAGTTTTGATTTTTAGATAATTTGGTGATATTTTTATTATACAAGGCAGTCATAAGAAACCTCTGACCTGTGTATAAAATTTAAAGTGAATTTTTTTTGAGTTATAAAATAAAGTATACCTATTTAGCTGAGACCTACAGCATAGGATTGGTTAAAAGGAATCATATGTTGAATGAATGTGCATAATATATGAATAATCAGAAAGGAGAAGAAATAAGTGACAAGGAAGAAAACTTAATTAGCAAAAGGAAAATTAAAACCGGTACTAAAAGTGAATCGTTTGAGGATAAAGACATTGAAAACGACAGTAGAGTAACGAGGGGAAAATCTGAAGGAGATAAGGTAGAGATAGTTGCCGACGAATTAATAAATAAGTGGGTAGAACCAAGTGTTACGAGTGTAATAAGTGATATATTAAATAAAAGTATAAGAAATATAGAGGATTTCGAGAAAAATCCAAGTCCGATATTTGAGAGACCAGGTACGCGTAGTCAAACCGGAATACAGCACGTACAGTTGTCTAGTGTAAAGAATACGAGGAAAACAGTAGAAAATAAAATGGCGATTGGAAAACTCGAGGCCACTCTTAATTTAACCGAAGCGTTGCACTTAATTCCAAAATACTCAGGGGAAATGGATATACATCCCTTTTTATCGACATGTGATACGGTGATAGGAATGGTAGCAGAAGCGCATATGCCTTTGCTTATAAAAATGATTACAACCACTAAATTAACTGGGAGAGCATTTAACGTAACCAGATACAGGGAAACAGGAAACTGGGACGTTATTAAGCAGGAATTATTAAATTAGTTTGAGCCTCCGTATACATCCGCAAATCTCCAGATAGAATTGAATGTTTTAAAAATGGGTCAAAATGAAACTATTAGCGAATATACGAATAGAGTGGAAGGAATATTTCAGAAGTTATACAATGCGAATTCATCAAATAAAACAGATAGTGACGCGAGAGCAATAAGGGAAAATATAAAAGAACAGGCCCTCATTAGCTGTATAAACGGGCTGACAGATCAACTAAAATTTGAGGTTCAAGGGCACGCACGCAACAGTATCAAGAATATTTTTCATTTTTATTATAATAATAGTTGTTTAAATATTAAAAAATGTGCTTAATTTTCAACACAAAATATATAAAAATAATGTGATATTATTATATCAATATTAAAAATAATGTTCGAAATGTTATCTACTCAAGAAAGTTATAAGGAATTTGTTCATGTTTTAAACTTTTTTATTGCAGTCACTGCACGTACACTCAGGTGCGTGTATCTCTAGCTGCCGCCTACCCGTATAATTTTGATATGAGTAAACGAGTTACTAACCCCATGAACTAAGATAGTATGGTTTGGAAACGACGGATTAATACGTGCAGACAAGTTGTTACGGTAAATATCAAGGTGGGGGAATCTATGCGATTAAAACGCCTCCTAGTTTATAGTTTTGACAACACGTTCATTCGCAGACTACATGCTACGCATGTGTGGTATGGCATATGTTCGTTAAGATCGCATGATAGATTATCGCTTAGATTCCCCCACTTACTTCACCGTAACAAAATGTAATCGCACCACTACCACCCGCCTTCCTTGTCATTTTCAGTCCATACTATCTTAATTCGTGTTAACCCTAATTATCCAGTTGTGTGTTAACCACTGTCACAGTCAGACGTGTATTCTGCGGGATAAGACCCGGAAGGCGATAAAATTGTATCTTATCTGCGGTACCTATTAACCGTTTGTATTCAGTGTGTGTAAATTGTTGCGACGTTAGTCGTTTACGGTTAAATGTTTTGTATTAAATTACTGAGTGTCGCAGCTCTTGTAGGGCATTCCGGGTCCCCCGCGGGGTAGAGGGGGAGGAAATGGGTTCGCTCCATTATCTCCCAATAATACAGCTAAAGGAACGAATAATTACAACCTATAAAATTATATATTTATATATATAAAATTACCTATAACAAAAACATTGGAAGAAAATGTGCTAAGGAAAAATATGGTTCTTCAGTCAATTCTGATATTGGTAAGGATATTTCCGATTAATTATATTTTTCTTCCCCTACCGAGAGACTATGCAACAAAATGTAAGTTATTAAACAATCTCTTTGATCTTTGATATTTAATGAGTGATTACTCGTCGGAGCAGTAGATAGCGTAACCGATCATATCAGTGAAGGGGCTATAAATAGGCAACCTAACATACTAATATACTTTCTGACTATCTATTTGGGAAGCCTTATTATGTTTATTTCTAATATTTCAAAAGATTGATCTAGACAAATATTACACCCTACTGATATTGGTAAATTATTGATCAAGAACTTTGAGGGCGTAGTTTCCAATGTTCTGGCTGGTTCGCAAAGATTAAAAGTTATTTTTTTTTTTATTGAATTAAAAACCCCAATATATGTATTCTTTTTCCTTTTTTTGAGTCGTAATGGTTAATGCTGTTATTCCCAGTTCCTTATTGTTTTGATTCGAAGTCATTCAGTTGGACGTGAACGTAAAGGAAGAAGATTTTTGAGAAGGATCTGAATCTCCACTTAAAATCTCCTCTTTTAGAAGAATAAATATTAAAAGAGATGGCGTATATATTTCGTCTCAGTTCGTAGAATTGAAATTTTCGGCTTCTTCTTTTCTAAAGAAAATAAATATTTATAAGATTTTATTCAATGTCTCGGCTAGCATCATATCTCCGACACAGTGCGACAAAATATGTTTGCATTTTGGTCACACTCAAAAGTTTTGCTGCAGCAAACAACGTTGTAGCCACTGCGGTGGGGTCGATCACGACATTTTCATGTGTGAAGCTCGAGAGTCGACTGATCCTAAATGTAAGAAACTCGTCAACAGTAGTTGAATAATACAAAACAACCCGAATAATACATCTCTGATACTAAATCGCATGTTTCCACCAATGAATCCTGCAAGGAGTGGGTAGTTCAAAAAAATATCAAAAAGATTATGGCTTGGAATAATGTTTCCTTTAAAATAGCTTCCAAAATCAAGCGGTCAGATTTGATTAACGCTACTTTTGTCTATTTAGATGTTGACATGTTGTAAATAAGAGATTGATTAATACTTTGAGGGAGTTAAAGACGAGATTAAATATGACGAAAGTTAGTTCCTTATTAAATAATAATTGTTTCTCTAATTCATTTTATATATATGAAATTAGAGTATTTTCTAAGAATAAATATCTTATTATAGCTATTGACACACTCAATTCTGCTTTAGTCTTATTGTCTTGGTCGTTAGATAATATGTTTTTTGAAGTGTACCCGAAAAAATTCGAGCCGTTATTTTCACGAGGAATCGCATATATATTATTCCATCAGTGAAGTTGAGTGGTTAAATACTACAAGTTGGGTATTATGTCAAATATTTAAATATAGTTGTAGACTCTAAATTGAGGTGAGTATCACATTTTCAACGAATGATAGCTCAGGCATCTAAAGGGTCCAACTTTCTTCGTCCCATTTTTGGAACTGGGTGAGGTTCTCACCATTACCTTTGTTGGATATTTTTAAAGCTATAATACGTGCGAAAGTCGATTAGCCTCATTAGTTCATAGACAGAAACTAAATTCAGTTTTATCATCATGTCTACGTCCTATTTTTGGCACTATAAAATCCATTCCCCAAATTGTTTGGAAGTAGAATATGCTTGCCCTCCATCGGAAATAAGAAACCATTAGTTGGCATTCCTCTCCAGTTTCCAATACTCATAGTAAATGGTATGATTTATATTGCTCGCAACGTTGTGTTCATAAATCCCTTCCTATTTTAGCTTCTATGGCTGTTTCTTTAGCTTATAGTATTAATTAATGTATTATGAGGTCAAACAAACATTTAATTTTATTTGATATAAATCCTTATAAATAAATTTATCCATTGGTTCATATTGATCCGATTATTATGAGCGTTTCCCATAGAAAAACTTTAAATCTACCTACATCTGTGGTGAATAACTTATTTATTGTAGCAATTGAAAAACTATTCATCGACTTTAATCTTATTTACACGGATGGTTTAGTAATTAAAGGATCCGCGGGTTTTTCTATTCATATTCCTCAATTCCAACATTCGCCTTATGACGGCTAAGTTGGCCGAGTCTAAAAGGATAGTGCAATTTTTATGAATTCTGGGCCACATCGGAAATAATGATAATGAAATTACTAGGGATACAGTAAAAATTAATAATGCCTGTAATCGCAAAATTCCTTTCATGGATATTGTTTCACATTTCTGGAAAATTATCTGGAGAGCTTGGAACAATAAATAGGCTGACCCTAATCATAAAGTGTCACTATAACACAAAATAATTTCCTCTAATATATCTAAGAGACCATATGGTGTTATAGTCTTGAGATCTCTAGATCTCAGATAATTTATTTTTCACAATTGCAAACTGATCATAATTTACTTTCTCTGCATGCTTTCCGACTATATTTTATCAGTCCATGGCATAACTTGAGTACTTAATATAATGTAGTAATATTTACATAATTTTATAAAATGAAAATTGTAATACATACGAGTACTTATGCATATTATAAATTGTTTTTAAAATAATACCTAATGCATTTTTGAAGTTTATTCGCAAATAAATGCGTATTTTATAAAAACTTCATATTTATGCATTTATTAGTGTAATAGTGTAAATGTATGCTTTTGCACATATTTAATTATTTTTTGTGCTTAAAGTTCCAAGTCTTGCTCATTACAGATTTTTTCAGAAAATAACATTTTGACCAGCAAAACAGGTTCAATATTAATAGGTTTACGTTTTTTTTTTAATATTATGTTATTTAGTTGGTACTTTAAAAAGGAAGCATAGCAAAAACAGTTAAAAACTATCGAAAAATTGAAGAAAAACGAAAATAACATTACACAAATTATAAATTATGGTTATTTGATAGTAATTTAAAAAATAATAGTCCTAAAAACTAAAATGTTGGTTTTTATCTCTGCCTGAATCCAGAAACAGTAATTAACTCAGACATAGAGATGTTTTTTAATATGACTTAAAATTAAGAGCATACTACCTACTCATTTTCATATAGACATATAGTATTCAAATATGTTCTTCTATTAGCAAGCGTAGAATCAAAATTGTATTTACTTTTAATATTTGAAACAGCAGTAACAGAGAAAATGTGTATTTCAATACTTTACTAGATGTAACTTCTCTGATAAGGTATAAACTTGAATAAAACGGAAAATTAATTCAGCGAAACGGGACTCGACAAAACGATATTTGGCGAAAAGAGACTACACGGTCTGTACATGGCATAGTTACGAGGCCGACTGTGACGCACATCAAATTATTTTCTTTTGTGGCTGGGAGACACATTCTGAGATCTAAATTGTGGAGATTGAGGGTTATTTAGAAATTTGAAACGATTCTCGGTTCTTTTTCTCTCATGATTATTTTTTGATTCTAAACTTTTTTTCCAAATCTGTTTTCAGTATATAATTTAGGTTATATCTTTATCTATTACCTTATATTAATTTTAGTTATTAAATTTTTTTTACTTAAAATATAATGGGTACCTATACTTTTTATTATAATATATTATGTATTTTGGTCTGCCTCTTTGTTTCTTTTATCTTTTATTTCTATTTGTTAACATACTTGTTTATTTAACTATAACGTATTGTATAACACATATTCATGTAGGTATATATTGGGCCTTAGCATTGGTTATAGTATTAATCATTATTATATTAACTTATTTTTGTTTTATTTTTACATTAGACGGTCTTGAGGCCCCTTAATGTCAACAACAAAGGATAAAATATTCAAATTAGTATATAATGATATAGTTTACTCAAATTTAAATAAAAGTGTATAGTTGTCTATAAAATATAAAATGTCTTTAATATTAAAATGATTAATAAATTCAATTAGAAATTGGATAAAATATTAATGGTGGATAGGGGGACTTTCCATTAATATGTAATAACCATTTCATTTGGAACGATCTTTTTAAATTTCTTATTGAGCTCCACTACTTTAATTTTACAAATTTAAGCACAACCAAGTTGATAAATCGAATATCCATTAAAAAAAATCACTCTTTATGTAATTGAGGACTTGAAATCAATAACGTGCTAAGTGTCAAAAAATTGACTTTGAGTTGGTATTTATAATAATAATAATAATAATAATTTTTTTTATAATGTGACATAGATTTTGAAAATTTTATGTCAAATAAATTATTGAACCCTTAAGTGACTTATACTTATTCCCCCTCATTGATAAATTGGTTAAATTTCTCCCCCAAAAATATTATGTCACAAAAATGCTAGAAGTGTTAAGTCACCATAGTATATAGGTATTAACGTGTTAAGTGCCAAAGAAATAAAACTCAAACTATTTTGCTAATTTTGAGTTTTTATTATAAAAATGAAACACACCATGATTGTTCCATAATAATATAATTGTTTATGTTAATTTAAAAATGTTTTAAAACAAATGGAAAATACAAAATTCAGTAATTTTTGTAATGAGTTTAAAATAATAAAAAAAATTAGACCAAAAATAATGTTTATACTATTTACTCGATAAGTTGTTTATTGCATTTGTCGTAGATCCCCTTTCTTTTCCACCGACATCTTATTTTCACAGGCAAGTATTGGCAAATCCAAATCTTTGACGGTGTTAACATTCACGCCTGTTTTCAAGACTTTGCACATGTTACACGCTTCAATTTCATTGAAAGTATTTTTGGTTTGAACGACGCCGTATTTATTTTTAATGATTTTAATCCATGAACACTGAAATTTGAAGTTTATTAGCATTGATGCACATACAAATATCTGCTGCTTTTTTAAAGTTGTAAAAATGTTCAGGCTGTAGTGGAGTGGCAGTAAACGGATTGTTTGGTTTTACTAAGTCCTTTGGTACTTCGCATTTTTTAATCTTTTTCCGCTTTTCAATTTAAGTAAAATCGTCTGTCGCAGGACCGAAAGGAATATCGTGACACTATAAATACTAATGATTTATTTCGTTAAATTAACCTGTGATTGTCTAATAAATCCAATAAAATAAAAGCATCTTGTTTTTATTTTTGGCAATGCAGTTATCATATTATAGGTAGTCAGTTTACGTTTCATGATTGGATTAGATATCAATGCTTCAAAAACACATGAAGCGGTTTTATTTCCACCTCAGCCACTTATACATTCGTACCATAAAAACATGTTACCGAAATGTGGGTACATACAAATTATAATAGGAAAACTGTCTTGAATAAAAATTGATCAAAAATATATTATACTGTGGTTAGATAATGGAATGGCATATAACAAGTTATTTCACGACAAAGCTCCGGCACATACCACAAGCGTTATATATGAGCGGATTTTTACGTATAAAAATTGATCGAGGGACATTGCGCGTTTTACCCGTTATTAGGCTTGGCACATAACACGCTTTTCGATATATAATATATATATGGTTGTGTTATATAAAATAATATGGTAATTGAGATATTTGTACGCAAAATCTCCACTTATTATGTGTTGCCTTTCTGGGTGTCAATTATAAATAATATAAATAATTATGAAGAAGCCATAAGACGCCATTTAGATTAAATTTAAATAATGCAAATTAACAGAAGAATGTTATAAGATAGATGATTCGTTAAAAGTTAAAACGTGTTTGGAATCGTTTTCTGAGTGTAGAGATTTATTATAACTTTCAGATTTAAAATAATACATAGATACCTAAATACATACATTATTGGCTTAATATGAAAGATGAGACCAATATCCAGTCAGTGGCGTCTTATTCAACTTTTCAAAAATGTTTAATTACCCGTTTAATTATTTTCAACTAATTTATTGTTCTACGTTTATCGGTTGATATTAATCGACGATTATTAAATTACTGATAAGTTATTCTAGTTATAATAACGTGAATTAATCTTCATATATCAGCTGAACTCTCAGCTGATATGTTTCAGCTAAGTTTTTTTAGTTTATATTTTTTATTTTTATTTTTTTTAACTTGGAAATTTGAAAATTTCATGATTTTAAATCGCAGATTTTAGGATTTAAAATAAACATATTGAAAAAAGTCCACGTTTGGGCATAGAAAATATTTTTATTCTTATTTTGTATAAATTTTGACTCAGCGACTACAAAATAAGGATGTAGTTATACAGCGTGAACGTGATTTTTAACAAATATCGTGATAACACAATAAAAAATTATACTAATACATGACTATTTTAAAATTACTTTTAAAATATAATTAAATATTTTTAAACTGTTGGATTTTAATTTTTATAAAACTTTATAAGAATTGCTTATATATAACCCCTTAAAAAGTGGTTGTATAACATATTCTTAAATGACACAACTTCTAACAGATAAGGCTATAAATAGGGAGGTTTCTTTCCCTTTTGCAGTGTCAATTATTCTTTTACTCTCACGGATAAGGTTTATATGGGGGGAGGGGTTTAGCACTATAGCAGTGTCAATTATTTTTTAATGTGTAAAATTTCCACCGGGGAGGGGAGGGGAAGAAGCGACTTAACGTTTATTGCTAACTCTCAATATTGCAGTATACTTTCCGTAAAAAAATGTGACTTCAAAAACGTTAGCTAACGTTATGAAACGTTAAGTTAAATAACATACACATAACTAAAGTAACGTAACCACACTAACATAACGTTAGTTAATTTGCACGGAATTTCTATAGCCTTAGAATTATAGGTATCGTACCCATAAATGTTTTACATCATGCTCTAATTAATAAATATTAATTTCAAAAAAGGAAGTTTTTTAAAGTTTAAAAAAAAACCCCCATTTTTTTAAAACATGAAATTTTATAACGATAAATAGATACCCATCTTATAATAATAATTAAAATTAAGTTTAGGAAACCTTACAGAATATACGTTACTAATTAGTAATTGGTTACTTTATATAATCTATTATTATTATTTTTGATTATTTTTAAAGATAATTAAAAAATGAATTATACTTTTGTGAATAAATTAGATGGTCAGGATAGGATGTATTGAATTTTAAATTAATGATAAATCATTTCTTTCGATAAAACGATTCTAAATGGAGATCGATGTAATATGCGTAGATATACACATAACAATAACTAATATGGTCAAAAAATAAATAAATTAAAATTTGAAAGATATATTACGTTAATAATATAATAAAATACATACTAGGCCACATTATTTTCGAAATTACGAGGAAATAACTATTTTAACTCTCACTTATTCGGTTGATTTTCTTAAGAATAACCTCATCAAAGTATCACTCTGATCAAATTTGTTACCTATAAATACCCATTTTTGGAATACAAATATTCTGGTCGCAAAACTGGTTACAGAAATGTAAAAAAATAACATCAATCAAACATTGAAAAATCGAGAGATTCCTCTCTATAGGTATGTACCTATATAAAGTTGAATAAAGTATAATATTCTACATTTGTTTAATAATAAGTAGGTACTTTAACTATCCATCAAAAACCATTTATTTATACTTACACAATGTCAAAAAGTACATACATTATTTATGTCTATTGAATCATGGCCTAAAATAGTGTGCAGTACCTACGACACTGTTAGTGTAGTACGAAATCAAAATAGTGTAGTACAAAATGAAAAAGTGGGTTGATTATTTTAGTATTATGTTATTAAGACTTTGATAATGCCGTCAACTTACCATATAGTTAAAACTTTTAATTTTTTATAGTAATTAAATCTTTAATACAAGAGTTAATGCCATTTTAAGATTTTTTTTATCCATTTTGTCTTCAATTACAACGGATGGAGCAAGTGTTAATATTGGACAAAAAAAAATGGATTGTGGGCGTTAATAGATTCAAATAGATATTCTAATAATATTCAAGGACCATTATTAAAAATGTGGTATGCTGTGCCTTAGTATGGTAACAACTGACATCTAATAATGTAATTGAAATGCATAAACTTATTGTTACATGTTCGGCTATATCTTCATACTTCCATCAATCTAATCTCAGAACCAAAGAATTGAAAGATATAACAAATAATGTAGGTATGAGATTTACACTGTTGCCAAAATATTTTGAGTGAGGTGGACTGAATTTACATAAAACTTACCTCTAGAGATTCTAAAAAATCGGCGTATTTTAGTTAAATATTTTTTAAAAAATAAATCAGAAAATAATGATATTAAATTTGAAATATTGACAGATTATGACAAGATGATGTTGCTTTGTTTTTTAACGGACCTCGGTTATCTTTATAGTAGATTTCAAAAGCAGATTCAAACGGATGATGTATTAATATTTGATATAGAAACAAGAAAAAATACAGTTATCCAAATGATTGAAAATTTAAAAGTGAGACCGTTATTGGATGGATGGGAATATGTGTTCAACAAAAACACAATTGTAACTCATAATCCAGAATTTAAAAATAATATTATTAAACTGCATAACATTGAATTATTTGATAAAAGTCAACAATCGAGAAGAAAGAAACATTTAATTGGTTGAACAAAAAAAAAAAAAAAGACATTCTAAAATGCATACACATGCAAAAATATAGGAATGGTATCAAGGGATTTTTAATGAAGTCAAAGAAAAATATAATTTAACAAATAATATTGAACTTGGAAAAATAGTTTTAAATATAATATTATGGTATACTTTTAATTATTTTATC
The DNA here is from genome assembly GCA_025469235.1 of Pemphigus obesinymphae. Taxonomy (NCBI): domain Eukaryota; kingdom Metazoa; phylum Arthropoda; class Insecta; order Hemiptera; family Aphididae; genus Pemphigus; species Pemphigus obesinymphae. The sequence continues at coordinate 10,327 of JAIPRL010008063.1, read as the reverse complement.
CGGGCGACAGGTGTAATATTATGTTGAACTTTCAAATAAAAATGAATTTTTTAACTTATATTTTATTTTTAGAGAGGGAGAACTCATATTAAATTAAGTAAAATTATAAAATAGTGTAGTACGAAGTTTCATTTATTTTAAGTCCTGTATTAAATTACATGTAATATTATATATTATGGTAAATAAAATATAAACTGTAAAAAAAAAACTTAAATAAGAATATAGCATAAAACTATTGAAGCTAATAACTAATTAAAAATGTACTTTAATTTATAAAGTTGATGCGACTGCAAATATTTCAACCTATTCAATAATATAGGTAGGTAATCGAAAATTAATTCTGTTGCCTATAATTAAAAACTTTATACGATCATTAAATATTTCCAACATTTGCAAACTATATTAACATTTAATTATGTATCTATAATAGGTACTGGTTTTATGCAGAATGTGAAAAATAAATGTTTTACATAATATTTCACAATCTGTATGCAATGGTGTAAATATATTATACTATAGATTTGCAATATTATATTATTTATGAAAGGTGTCAAATCATGTGGTAAACTAAAAAATGCTGTTTCCCACTTATAAATTTACTGGAAAAAAATTACAAACTGTACTTATTTACTCAGATAAACAATATACCTACTTCTTAAAATTTAATTGAAAAAAATATTAAAAACATTCTGTTACCAACTATAAATTTTAGTTTAAAGTGGCTGTACTTATAACCTCTTTCATAAATAATTTACATGTAAAATTAAGAAAAATAAGCTATAAGAATAAATAACTAAATAAGTCATGAATAAAATACAAAATGAAAATTGTATTAGCCATACCTTATTTACTATAATATTAATTAACTAAATTATTAATTTTTTTTTAATTTAAAAAAAAAAAAATATTCTGTTTAAATTTACCATTTAGATTAACAAAATGGGCGTTTGTTGTATACGAAGAAGAAAAAAAAATGAACACAAAATATCTATAATTGAATTAACAAAATAATTGTTAATTCAAATAAATTTGTATTCAATTGGACAATTTTATCCAAGACATTGATAAAATATATTGTTAAATCAATGATACGTTTTGTTATTTTACTGTTAAATTAACAAATAATTTATTTCTAAATCAACAAACATTTTATTGGACGTATATTAACAACCATATTATTAAATTAATCTATATTTTTATTGAAATCACAGATATATTTGGTTCAGTGTATCCAGTCTGTATTAAAGATAGGTAGGTAACTAAAATAAAAATAAATATAAGTACGACTAAATGATTTATCATTAAAACAGTATTTTCAATATTATGTGGAAAATTAAATTAAAATATCTCCCTATATAAAACCTATTTAGGAGGCGAAAAATCGAATTTAAAATAAACGGGTATAGCTAAAATATTTATCATATGAGTAGGTACTAAATACCTGCAAGGGCCCGGTCCGGCCCTCAAAAAGCCCGGCCCTTACTGAAATTGGACCGAGCCGAGCCTGGGATTTATTTTTGGACAATTTGTCAGGCCGGGTCGGGCTGGACTTCGAAAAAAATACTTAGGGCCGGACCGGATTTTTAATTTCTTACCATTTTTTCCGGGCCGGGTCTGGGTTTTTTTTTTTTGTACAATTTTTGGACCGGGCCGGACTTGGGAAAAAAATCCTTGTTCCGGACTTGTATTAGGTAGGTATAAAATAAAATATAATTATAACAAAGTCCACGGTTCGACGCTTGTGCAATTAAATCTATTTATACATCATTATATCAATAACAGTCACTACTATAATATTACATAGATGGCATTATTATTTTTCACAGGAAGTACCAAAATAAAATAAAAATGTTAATTTGGAATATTTATTGAAAATTCGTCCGATTACAGATTGCTACGACACACTATGAGGGTAGAGGTTCTGTAAGTGCAAAGGTACAATATACGATATTTATATATTACGGTATCTTTTATAATATTTATAGGTAGTTAATTTATTATTGCCATTTTCAGTTATCCCGCGTACACCTCGTGAGTAATGTCGTGTCATCGTTATATTTTAGACATTTTGTTTTGTTTCGTGCTGTTTTCGTGTTGACTTAATATTTTAAGGTAAATTTTTTAATACAATTTTATTATAAATATAAAACTAACATAATATACCTATTTTATTTTAAATCGTATAATATACTTATACATAATATACTATGTACTCGTAGCCTGTAGGTAGAGGTACTAGGTAGTAGGTAGTAGCATTGATTATATATAGTATATATATATTATATATAGTATATATTATATATAATCAATGGTAGTAGGTACTATAAGATAGATATATACTTATAGATATATTTATTAGGTACCTATTTATTTTTCTAATAGGTAATTTCTAAATTAATAATATAAATGTTATTTTGGTTGTTTAATATTATTATTGCGGAAAACAAGTTTACCTCTGGCTTTTGGGTCTGTGAAAATAATGCCAAAATATCGAAAACTTTTTTATTGTTATACTAATCTTAAAATATATTCCACCCCTTTTCAACTCTCCCTATGACTTGAGTCAAAAAAAAAAAAAATATCGAAAAATTTTTAATTCTATATAGGTACCGATTTTATTTGTATTGTATAACAATCGAAAAAAATATTTTTATCTCAATTTGTGTTTTGAAAAAAAAAACATTTAAAAATAGGTACCTATACATTTTATTCTTGCTTAATATTTCATATTCCTTTTAAAAAGTTTGTTAGTTACGTACTTAAAAATTATATTTATTCCGCAATATTATTTGCCAATGGTATACCCACAAATAAAATACCTAGGTAGTAGGTATATATAATTTATGCTAACACATGACTATTTTTAAATTGCTTTTAAAAATTATTAAATATTTTTAAATTATTGGATTTTAATTTTTCTTAAAATCGAGTGTGTAATGTGTAGATATAAACGATAAATCAAACCTCTTAAAAACGAATAGTATGTTCTCATCTTAAATTTAATTTTGGGCCGAGTAAGGGTTTTTTAAAAATTTATTTTTGGACCGGACCGGACCAGGACTTTTTTTTTTACAAATATTTTTGGACCGGACCGGGCTTGAGAAAAAAATCCTTGGACCGGACCGGTCTATTTTTTACATAATTGTTTGGACCGGATCGGGCTGGGCCGAAAATCGTTGGCCCTTGCAGGTCCATAGTAGGTACCTAACAAAATATATTTTGATAAGTTTTTAATAGTAAATTATTTTTTTTCTAATCTATAATCTACAGTTTATATTTTATTTTTCATGTTAATATGTTATGATTTGATATAGTATTATTTTATTATTTAATATATATATTTAGGTATATATTAAATTACATAAAATTATACATATCAATATTGAAGTTGGGAAAGGTTAATATTGTGGGCAGCGATAAAACAATTTTTAATGGGTAATTATGTTTGTGGTATTTCCACCCAAATAATTCAAACCGATTTCCGCCAATGTGCTTAATATACTTCCAGCCAATCCAAAATTTATAAATAGCGTATAACAAATTTTTTATTCTGTTTTTGACTAAATTAACTATTCTATTTTATAATTTTAAATAAAAATGTAATTTTTATGTAAGTACACAATTGAAAATATACCAATAAAGATAAAAAAAAATTAACTCTCAACTTTTGGATTAACTGAGTTAAGTCAATTTAAATCTGGTTTTAACTAGTTAAGTCATTAGATCATTAACTTTTAACTTGTAACTATTTAAAAAAAAACTGCTCTTATAAACTTCACCGTATCTATAGTTAATTATTTCGTTAACTTTGCCCATCCTTGATCGCTATCTAATTGATAATATCTGAATCCAATAAACGAAAAATTGTCCACCAATTTTATAATAACCACTTCTATAGGTAGGTATCTGCTTTTTAAAAAAAAATCTATTCATTCCAACGTTATGATTTATGTTATACATTCATTATAATATACAAATATAGTGATGCGCGAGTACATTTCGTTGGAATAGAACAAAATATTTCTAACTCCGATTGTTTCAAAATCTACACTTTTATTATACACAAGTACTTTTTTTTTTTTTTCTTAAGAGGAATTCTTTTTTTTCTGGAATTCAATTTGAATACGAAAGAAATCAAAAGAAAAGGTAACGAAACGGATACTAATAGTTAAAAGAAATATTACAGTTTATGCTGAATATATTTTTTGACGACATTTTTAGACGGAAAGGACTTGTATAAATCGACAAACGTGAAGAACCGACGGCGGAGTTCAGATCGAGTCCTCTCTGCTGTAGTTGGTTAGCAATGTTTTTATCGTAACCCACCGCAAACCGGTTTACGGTCAAGGAAAAAAGTAATATTCAGTAACGCCGCAGCGTCGCATCGATTCGACCAGCGTTCAGCGGTTTATTGAAGACCCCAACAGACCGGTGTGGACGTGTATATCTAAATATATGTTATAATATTATATTATTTTATATATTTTTTTCTAATATACCTATTAGGTATTATTTACTTAAAGCCGTTATTATTTATAAATAATTTTATAATTTATAAATGTTTTGTTATTCGTTTTTCGATCACCCGAAATTCTCGATTGTACAGACGATGTAAATAATATACTTACGTCTACGTATCGTACGTACCTATGGTATTTTAATCGACGTCACGCAGCGCACCTATCCACCACCCATCGACATTTCCAAACGGTGAGCTTATCAATATTGTAATTTTTATTATTTTGCGAGACGAATAATAACGTAATCGTTTAATTATATACTGTGTTTTATTTCATTTATTTTGAATATAATAACACGTAAACAACAAAACGTTTTCTATTGTACCGTAAAGCAGAAATGACTCCCCCCCCCCCCGACGCTTGCGATTACATTTTTACAAGAATTTCTCGAAACTTTTGTTGTACACATATTTAACATTTCCTATAGTTCTATATAAACATATATATTATATTACGATTTAAATTATCGATTTTGAAACATAAAATTGAATTTATAAGATAAACTCAATATATATCTATAAATTAATATACATATCTGTGCATGGATCTAGTTAGATATTTTTTTTTTTTTCGAGGCGGGGGAGGACAAAGTTCTTTACAGTTTCATTGTGTGTTCAAATATTTTATACTTGGGAGTTAAATTATCCTTTGCTCCCTATCAATGATATATAAATACCTACCCAACACGAACTGAGTTTAGTTTTTAACTGAGTTACCAGTAAAATGTTCTGCTTCAACTCTACACAGTAATGTGACCATCTCCTCATAGTTAAGTAAAGCACTTTTCACTACTCTTGTCAAGTGATGTTTCGCTGACTTAACGCCTGACTCCCACAATCCTCCAAAATGCGGAGATGCAGGTGGTATGAATGTCCAATCTATTCCCATTTCTGAAAGTTTTGAGGCGATCCTAGCGTCATCTTGAGCCGTATTTAACCATGATTTCAGTATTTTGTTAGCTCCTACAAAGTTTGTTCCATTATCGCTGAACAGCTTGGCGCACTGACCCCGTCTAGAGATAAATCTGAAAAATGCAGCCAAGAAAGCATCAGAGGAGAGGTCTCTTACCAACTCGAGGTGAATCGCTCGAGTAACTAGACAAACAAACAATGCAACATAATGCTTGATTGGAGTGACTCTTCGAAGACCGCTGCGTATCATGAATGGACCGCAAAAATCCACACCACTTTTTGCAAAAACTCTGTCCTTAGTTACGCGTTCACGTGGAAGAGGAGCCATGAATGGTTCCAACATTGTAGGTCTAGCTCGAAAACAGATGATACATTTATTCACAACTCGTCGTGCTATGATACGTCCTCGAATAGGCCAATATGTATTTTGTAGGTGTGCGAGAAGACCTTGCGGACCGATATGCAACAAGCGCTTGTGTTCATATGTAAATATTAAACTTGTTACCTTACACCTGGCGGGTAAAACTATAGGGTGCTTCTTTGAATTTGATATGGGTGCGTATGTAAGACGTCCACCAACTCGAACAATTCCATATTCATCCAAAAAGGGGCTTAGTGTTTTCAAGCAACTGCTGCGATGAACGGTGGTGTTGGACTTGAGTGCATTGATTTCGTTGGCAAATGTTTGACTTTGAGCTACTCTTATCCAATGATACTTGCTACGTAAAAGTTCCTCAGTAGTCAAAGGTCCTTTGATGCGGTTAAGAACATCATTTTTTGAGATCTTCAAGTTTTGAACAAATCGAAGGACATAAGCGGTGATTCTTATAAGTATTGTCCATTCAGAATACTGCTCGAGCAGCCAGGGCGTGGGAAACTTTGTCACTGTTAAGGCCAATTTCAAAGGACGTTGTTCTGGAAGTTCTTGTTTACTCAGTGGTGTTTCTGATGCTTTCCATGTATGGGTGTCTTGAACAAGCCAAGGTGGTCCGTACCACCAGATATTGGAATTGGCTAATCCTTGGGGTGTCAAACCTCTTGAAACGACATCGGCTGGATTTTCATTAGTCTTAACATGGTGCCACTGCTTAATCTTCGTTATACTCAGTATTTGACCAACTCGATTAGCGACAAAGGTTTTTAAGCGGGTGGACTGACTATTTAACCATCCTAGCACTATAAGAGAATCAGTCCATAGGTAAAAATCATTCACATTTAATTCCCAAGCATTCGCTACTTTAATTGACAGTTGCGCTAGTGTTAATGCACCACTGAGTTCTAAGCGTGGTATGGTCAGCGCTTTGAGAGGAGCTACCCTTGACTTAGCACACAGGAGTCTTGAGTGCCATTGCCCATTTGTATCTTTACTGCGAATATAGATTGCGGCTCCATAAGCTTCAAGTGAAGCATCGCAAAAGCCATGGATCTCGATTGATGTACTTATGCTTGGTATGACTTTCCTTGGAATGGATAAGTTACTAAGCTCTCTCAACTGTTGATGAAAATCTTCCCATCTTCGTTTTAAATCATCTGTTAATGACTTGTCCCATTCTAGTTTCAATTGCCAAATTTGTTGCATAAATATTTTTCCGCGAATCAAAACAGGCACAAGAAAACCCATAGGGTCGAACACTCGATTTAAATCTGAGAGAAGGATCCTTTTTGTTACTTTCGTTCTTCCTAAGTTGGCTTCAACATGAAACGTGAAAGAATCAGCAGTTGGTTTCCAGCTAAGCCCTAACGACTTTATTACATCATCAACACCAATCGTTAACGTGAAAAGTGGGTCATTGTGAACTGTTCCAATATTTTCCAAAATTGTCTGCGAATTGCTACACCATTTTCGTAGAGGAAATTTAGCTGTTTCTAATATTGCGTGGATTTGTTTTTGCAGCTGACAGCACTCTTCAATGGTGTTTGAACCAGTCATAAGGTCATCCATGTAGAAATCACGCCGCACAACTTCTGAAGCCAAAGGATATTGATTTTTTGATTCATCAGCAAGAGTTATTAAACAATTTGTAGTCATGAACGAAGCTGATGTGGTACCATAGGTCACTGTCGACAATCTATAAGTATGCAGTTGCTTCTTTGGGTCAGAACGCCAAACTATTCGCTGCATGTCACGATCTTCTTTCCTTATGTTAACTTGCCTAAACATTTTCTCCACGTCGGCCATCAATACGAACTGGTGTTTACGGAATCGAATTAAAATAGAAAATAATTCCTCTTGGACAGTAGGACCACACAAAAGAACATCATTTAAAGACAGACCAGAGGAACTTTTCGCAGAAGCGTCAAACACAACTCGCAATTTAGTTGTAAGACTCGATGCCTTTAATACAGGATGGTGAGGTAGATAGAACTGTCTTTGGGTTGATGCTTGATGATTTATGACTTCTTCCATATGACCCATTTGAAGATATTCGTCCATGAAGTTGATGTAACTAGTTTTTAATGCTTCATCACGTTGTAGTCGCCGCTCAACACTCAAAAACCGTGAAGTAGCCATTGCTAAAGTTTCTCCAATTTGATCTACTGCTGGTTTGAAAGGCAATTGCAAAACGAAGCGTCCAGTTTCGTCTCGTCTTGCAGTGTCTCGAAAATGCTTTAATGCTTGCTCTTCTTCAAGGCACTTCTGGTTGGCTTTTGAAAACTTACCGTAATCGTCTTCTTCTTCGTTTTGCTGACCAATTCTCCAGTTCTCTTCTAACGCTTCTCCTAAGCTCATTAAACATGAAACACCCATCTCCCCAGTGACAACCCACCCCAATTTACTTTCTTGAAGAGAAATATTACCGATACCTAATGGGATTCTTCCAGTCTCCAGTAACTCGAAAAAGACTCCTCCTCCAATTAGAATGTCAACTGGTCCAGCTTGATCAAATAATGGGTCAGCAAGTAGTGGTATCATATCTTCTGCTATTTTCCATCCTCCAGTTGGTGTAGCACATGATGGTAAGTCACTAATTATTGACGATAAAATATAACATGCGAGATCAACCTTGAACTGAGACAACCGAGAACGTACTTGAACTGTTACTTGAGAAGTAGCCTGGACCTTCTTCTTTCCAATTCCAGTGACCGGCAACAATACCTTTTTTCCTGACAGCTGTAATGTGTTTTGAAGTCTCTTTGAAATGAAATTTACCATTGATCCACTATCTAAAACGGCTCTACACCTACGACTTACGCCTTTTCTGTCAATAACATTTACACTTGCTGTAGCTAAAAAGGCATTTCCAGTACCAAAAACGACTGGAGTTGCAACTACGTTACTACTATTACCGCTTGTTGATGCGATCTGATGGTCCATGTTAGTATTTGCTGTGTCATGATTCCCCCCTTTTGTTTCAAAATGAAGTAGAGTGTTGTGTTTCTTACTGCAGCGGTTACAAGTGTTAATTGAATTGCATACCTTGGCCATATGGAAAGATGATAAACAATTGAAACAAAGATGATTCTCTCTAACTTTATCCACACGTTCACTTACCGTCAAGTTTCTGAATGCTTCACAGGCGAAAATTTTGTGTGCACCTTTGCAGCAGGGACATACATAATTTTTTGCTACGCCTGAAGCTACTGTCGCCTTTTTACCTCTCGTTTCATAGGCCACTCTCTTTGTTCCATAGGCATGATGAGAATCGTTTTCATAAGGGTTTGAACACCAAGCTTCTGAAGTTTCAAAGGCGATGCACCTACTGGATAAAAACTCTTCCAAGTTGCGGTATGTAGGCAATTCAGTAGTATTTTGACGGAGTTGCCATTCATGTCTCGTGTTGGTGTCTAACCGACTAATGACTATTGTGACCAACCACGCGTCCCATTGATCAATTGGTTGATCCAATGCCCTTAGCGCTGCAAGGTGAGTTGATACATGTGAATATAAGTTTTGTAGATCCTTGGCAGATGGTTTTTGAATTTTTGGGGCTTCAAGAATAGATCTAATATGTGATTGAATGGTAAGAGCCCTGTTGTCATACCTCTTCTTTAATCGCTCAATAACCACTGCGTAGTTGATATCAGTTATGGGAACTGATTTAATTAAATCCAATGCTTCTTCTTTTAAACATGAGCGAAGGTGGAAAAACTTCTCGGCTACAGACCTGTTCAAGTCGTTATGAACCATCGCGTTGAAAATATTGATGAAGGCTTCCCATTCTTGGATATTGCCGCTGAATTCAGGTAGAATAACCGGTGCAAGATTAACATGACCTTTGTTTGATTGCGAACTAAATGATAACTCATGTGAACTGCTAGATGGTACTTTTTTTGAATTTATAGTGTCTTGAATTTGAGAGCGGATAGCAAAATAATCTGATTCGAAATTCTCTCGATCTTCTTCTTCCTTGTCGCAGTCTTGCGAGATCAATTCGATTTGACTTTGCACATCGTCATAATTTTTGTTAATTTGCGGTAGTTGTTCTTGGCGAAATTCTAACTCTGATACGGCTCGGTCTTCTGTTTGAAATTTCACAACAAATGTTTTAATACGGGTGAGTGAACTCTTAACTACTCGTCTTCTTGTTTTCAAATCATTTAGTAGTTTTTGATTACTTTCATCAAGTGACATATTTGTTTCTTTTTACGAATTATTAATAAAGATAAAGTGAAACTTAAAAATACAAAAATCAAAAATTCACCAAGCAAAAATTCAAAAATTCAAAATTGTTGATTCGAATGCAACCCACAGTACAAATTAATAAATCACAGGGCAATAAAAAAAGAGAAAATTAAAGGAACTATTGAATCACGTCGAGGTCACCAAAATGTACGGGCCGGCTGCGTATAATAATAACACGCGCACACCGGACTCCAAATACTTCGCGCGCACTACCTAACACTTTATCTGAACCGACTCGGTCGGCCACACGGTGTGTATATGAGTGAATAGAA